>JBAJNP010000146.1:10671-131038 GCA_036877545.1 Yasuhikotakia modesta | reverse complement strand
ACAGGATAAAGTGTTTCTTTCCTCCTCTTTTCTCTGACACACTCTTATATTCTCTTACTCTCATCTTTCTGCAGGACTTGAAAGACCTGAGACAGCGAAACGAGTGCCTAGACCTCAAAGGTTAGCTGAAAACTCTCTTTTGCACACACTGTTTTGCACACACACCCTAACCCATACACAGGTCATCTGGTGAGTTCCACCTGTTGAGGCCGGTTTGTGTCCCTGTTTGACTTGTGTAGTCATCGGGTGTGTGTCTGTAGACAGGCAGAGGTTTGGCTTTAAACTGCTTTACTTGGGAAGTCAATTGTCTTCCAGCTGAGCTCTTTATCAAATAACTCAGATTTAGCATAAATAATAAAGCAGTAGAAAAAGAGGCATAAGATTAGCCATGTAGCATGTCATCTTAGACAGATGCAAATTACTAGTTAGAAGTTTGGAACTTGGAGCACTTGACTGATTTTTTTTTTCTTTAAAAGAAATTCTTAAAAGATCTTAAAAATATTTGAATCTACAGTATAGTAGGCAAAATATAATTATACCAGCATAATAATTTATCTTATTAGTAAATTACAGTTTTTGGAACAAATGATGAAGAAAATGCAGCCAATAAGAGCATATAAGAAAGGGACATTAACATTTTAAACATATAAAGCTCAGAATGATTTCTTAAGAAATTGAATTTATTTTGGTTGTTTCCATAGGAGAGAAGCTGGACTATAAGTCTTGTGAATCTCTGGAGGAGATCTTTAAGCGGGTACAGTTTAAAGTAGTGGACCTGGAACAGACCAACCTGGATGAGGACGTAAGTTCTGCTTTGTTCTGCCCATGTTAAGTTCTTCACTAAACTTATTTTAATGAAAAACACACCTTGTGTTGACCAGCCAGTTCTTTGACCGCACAATTATAGGGTTTGTTTTGGCATTGTGGGACTCTTTAATGCTGTCTAAAGCTCTGTTAGGGAGGATATGCAGTGTTTTGATTACGTTTATCAGTACTGTTACACAATCCATATACTGTAATAAGTATATAATTAGTGGCTAAGCAGCCATAATTCTAGGTTAGGCTAAAGCGTGTGTGTCTGTGTGTTTTATTACTGGAAGACATTACGCTCATTCTGTTTTGATGTAGATGTTTGTCCAGTATAAACACAGCCTTGGAAACATAAATATAATCGTTCCTATACTTTGTTTACTTTGCTTTTAATTAACATTTAACGCATTAATTTTACCAGAAGTCAAAGTGTATAAATACATACACACGCCTTAACACCACAGTTTAAAGAGGAAGAATTGATTAAAACCACATTTTCATAATGTTTTAATTAAAGGATTCAGAGTTCTGCATAAACATTCTCTATAGTTCACATCACAGAGCTCCCCGACCATGTAATCTCTGCATTATGAAAATCATAAACACAGAGTTGTCTTGAACTGTATGTAGTGATACACAAGCTTTTAATTATTGTACTCTGTGCTGTCATTTCTAGATCATTACAGTTTTGTTTAATTGTGGGAAAAATATATCCTAGTGTTTTGAAGGGTGAGAGAAGGCAGATGTGTGTATGCATGCCTCAGTTTAATTAAAAGTCTAGCTGTGGAGGATTTGCAATGGATTTGTGTTCAGTCCACTGCCTGCTGTTTTCTGTTTATGCTTTGGGATATAGTTGGCCACAACTACAGGTCTAGGATCAGTTTCTCCCTGCCCAAATGCAAAGCTACACTATGACTATAATGGACAAGCTGACTCTGGATCAGCAGCTGTGGGCAACATAATTCTACATTGATTAAAAAAAGATATAAAATGGAATAAAACACAGTATGATGGGAATGAAATTGGTTAATCAAATGTTTTAAGAATTCCTTTGACTTTGGATGTTGAGATAAATTTCAGTATCTTTAAGTTTAAAGCACTTGTCTGGTTATAGCCGGTTTAAATAATGCAGCGTAAGACCTGTGGTAACTTATTCAGCAATTCTGTGGAGGAGTTGTTAGTCATTTCACATGCAAGAATGTTATGCAACATATTTACATACAGAAGTCTTGAGAATAAAGGAGTTAAGTTAAACATTAGAGGGTCTGACAAATGGTGCTAGAAGGGGTTTTAGAACAACATAATACTACAGGATTGTAGAAACTATTCTGACAGGAAATGTGTACATTCTAAAGTCTGGCTCTGCCAGTGTGGCTTTTATTTTTGTCATGGCTTTTCCAGTTGCACCTGTCTAAATATTCTATAGTATGATGTCAGCACTCACCTGTGGTGCTCTTAATAGTCTCTATATGAACCCTGGTTTTGTTCTGTTTTTTAGTCTTTTACCAACAACATAAAGGTCCCTCCACTGTGAGAATCATTGTGTGTAGTCACTGTGTTTGCAGTGAGTGTGTGTGTGTGTGTTGAGGGTGGGTTACCACACCATATTTTGCTCTTCAGTGGAGTTTGGACCAATTTACAAACCGCCTTTTGGAGTTTGGACCAATTTACAAAGAGTTTGTGTGTGAGGTCATTCTCTATGAATAACTGCAAATTTAACTCTAAAATACACAAGTAACTTCTACATATAGAAAATACTGATAGACTTTGATTGTAACATTAACGTCAGCAACCAGAGTTTTTGAGTACATTGACAGTTTCATTGACAAATTTAGCCATTTGTATTAATTGTGTATGTAATGTCAATCTCTTCTTTTAATTGTATTCACAAGCATTAGTTGCTCAGACAATAAATCTATGCGCTTTATCTCTTTCTCTCAAGCAAATTTTTAGGGTGTTTTGTCTCGGCTTGTCTCAGGCCGTCACTGACACCTCATCTGAAGATAGCACAAATCTCTGGTGTATAGCTGTTGGAAACAAAACCATATTTTCTCTTGAGATGCACACATTCATACATAGATGTGCACATGCACAAACACATACTGTAATTCTCAGCTATGTCAGATGGGACACAGTCTGGGATTTCTGATCATCATTATAGATGTTTATGAGAATTACTATATAATGGTGACACTGTAGTATTTAGTGATAGTACCATAATATTCCTGTATTTTGTTGAACTTGGTACTGTGAAGTTTGAACAGGTAAAAGTTTTTGTGGAGTACATTAAATTATGTAAATCTAAGTAAAAAGATGATTTTGAATATCATGGATGTAAGCAAAAGCATTTCTCTTTATTTCTCACCCATTTCTCAGGGAGCATCAGCCTTGTTTGATATGATAGAGTACTATGAATCTGCCACTCATCTCAACATATCCTTCAACAAGCACATCGGCACCCGCGGTTGGCAGGCTGCCGCCCACATGATGAGAAAGGTGGGGCTTAAGTGTGATTGACATGTCAGTCACCCAATTACAATCGTTTTATGCTTTCCATTTTGTGGGATGGTCAAAGATGTCTGTGTATGTCTGTCTCCAGACGAGTTCTCTGCAGTACCTTGATGCCCGTAACACTCCGCTGCTGGACCATTCGGCTCCATTTGTGGCCAGAGCTTTGAGGATTAGCGGGAGTCTGACTGTTCTGCACCTGGAGAACGCCAGCCTCTCAGGACGACCACTAATGCTATTGGGTCAGAATGTAGCATTAATGAATAAAGCATGTTCCAAAACCTAAGAAGCTGCTTTATTTAGGCAACATTTTGGGTATCATTATAGCCTGAAGTTGTTTTAAACAGTTAGCATCAATATGCTGCATTATAAGCTCTCATTTTGGTCAGAATATAAAGCACAGAGATGTAATAATAAGATAAGTAAACTTAGTTATTACCAGTGGCTTATTAGTAATTATTTGAGTTTCTTTGATAGTTTTGACGTGTGTAATTCTTTAATACGTATAGGGTATAAGGAGCTAAATGGCTAAACTCTTACTTTTCCTCCAATGCAATGTGAATGAATCAGTTACAGAATAACTCTTTGAATAACAATGTGTGTGTATGTGTGTTCAGCCACAGCTCTGAAGATGAACATGAATCTTAAGGAGCTGTATCTGGCTGATAATAAACTCAACGGCCTGCAGGATTCGGCTCAGTTGGGGAACCTGCTGAAGTTCAATTACAACATTCAGATTCTGGACCTGAGAAACAATCACATACTGGACTCGGGTCCGATCTTAACGCTACTCATCTTTTTGGTTGAATGAAGTGTTGAGTCTTTGTTAAATTTTCTCTTTCCGGTCTTCTTTGGCGTGTGTATGTTTGTGTGTAAACCAGTTGAATTCTATGTCCGCATTTAGATAAAATGTGTGTGTGTTCTGCAGGGTTGGCGTATGTGTGTGAGGGTCTGAAGGAACAGAGGAAGGGTCTGGTCACTCTGGTGCTCTGGAACAACCAGCTTACACACAATGGCATGGGCTATATGGCTGCTGCTTTGGTATAAACACACATAGATCAAATATACCCACAGCTATCCATGCACAAGCCCACAGGTTACCACTTATATTACTTAATGTACAATATTAGTGAGATTAATGTCTCTGAAATGTCTTACTGGTCAATGATGTTTCCATGGACAAAGAAACAAATTGTACCTATAGAATAAGAATAATATATCATTTAGTCAATATAAATGCCCAATATAAATAAAGTCTTTTACTCAGGGTAAAGTAATTAGACCTATATGCATATGACATTAGACATTTATACTTGAAATTAATGTGACACAAATGTACATATAAGGCCCCAATGCTTGTAAAATGACTGAAAATACAGCACATTTACTAAAGAAATGATGAGTATGCGATGAAGACAGAAACAGAAGAGCTTGTCCGCATTCAGTCAGATAGTCATTTCGAAAATTGAGACGCAGCCGAGATCACTGCGCTACTCTTCATGTGTGCCAGCTGCTGACTGCGCACCCTCATGTTTGCATGTGTCCTGTTATTTTGTTAATTAAGGATAGTGCGCAATGGTAACACATTTTCTCGCAGGCTTGAATGTAATGCACTGCAGGTTTTTGGAACAGTTCCTGTACTAAGTTTAGTACATCCTGTTAAGTTATCCAACTGGGATAAACATATACAAATGCAGATGGAATTAGTTAATTGTAATAAGGCCAGACTAGTTGATCAGACAAGCCACTGACCTGTCAAGGTTGACAATGTAGTTGTATGACAGTGTAGCACATTCCTAGCCTAGCATTGCTGTTTTATCTCCTGTTTCTTCTTTTTTCATCTAATTGCCTTCATTTTTGTTGCTCTGTCTATTTAATTTCCTGTTGTTGTAGCCGTTTACTCAGAGTCTGGAGACACTGAACTTGGGACATAACGCTGTGGGAAATGAGGGCGTGCACAAGCTCAAAGACGGTCTAATAGCCAACCGCTCCATCCTGAGGCTGGGTCTGGCCTCCACCAAACTGTCCTGCGAAGGTGAGCGTTTGTGTCACAAAGTGAAAGTGAAACTAGAAGTTCATGTGGAATGACAGATTAGTTTCCTTTGGGTGTAGTAGATGTATAGCTGTGCTTGTTTAGCATGTAGATAATGTAATGTGTTTGTAACAGGAGCGGTTGCCATAGCAGAGTTCATCGCTGAGAGTCCACGACTGCTCCGGCTAGACCTGCGGGAGAATGAAATAAAGACGGGGGGTCTCATGGCTCTCTCTCTGGCTTTCAAAGTGAACACATCTCTTCTCCGACTCGACCTGGACCGAGAGCCCAAGAAAGAGACTGTAGGTTGATTGAACAGGGGAAAACAGTATATTGAATATTTGAATTGAACATTTGCAAAATTTTTGCTGGTGTTACAAAATTGTGCAACATGATGGACATCACAATGATTTTATATTTGTTTTAACATTTTTTTATTTTCTACTTGGACTATGCTTGCACTATGGCTATAAAGTTCTAATGCATTAAAAGTTTACCAAAGGCTAATAGGATACTTGTGCAACCCTTCCTTGTCTGAGATGTGCAGGTATGAGAGATAAATATTAGTTAAACACTGCAGCACATGCTGGTTAACAGCTGCTTTAGCTGGGTAACTGTGGCATTGACTTTTCTCATTACATAATTGCGTTGCCTTTTCTCTAACAGGTGAAGAGCTTCATTGAGACACAGCGCGCCCTGCTGGCAGACATTCAGAATGGCTGCAAGAGGAATTTCATCTTGGCCAAAGAGAAAGAGGAGACCGAGCAGAAGATGAGGCACTCAGTCTCTATGGCAGAGATCGCCACAGAGGAACAAGCCCAAGAGGTTGAAGATGAGGATCCCTCAGCTTCTACTGAGAAGGACGAGATTGAAAACACTGATGGTCAGACATCAGAGGAGAGCAATGAGGAGAGCTCATCTGAGAACCAGGTGGTCAAAGATGAAAACCCCACAGTGCAGGATGACTCAGACTCAGACACAGAGGATGAGGAGGTTGCAGAGGAGGCAGGTGTTTCTGCACAGACCGCATCTTCAATCCAGACCTCCCCATCAACTGTAGCTCCACCTGCCTTCATGGCCACATCCCCTACCCCCCCTGCCCCTGCGTCTCCAGCTATAATTTCTGGAATTACGGTGACTGAAGCCACTGTGGCCCCTGGAACCCCACCATCCCCTGGCCGGTGCTTCTCTGTGTCCAGCCCTGGCAGAGGACACAAGATTTTTATGGTAACACGAGTGGAGAGCCCTCCAGAACAGCAACAGCTAGCTGTATTACCTAAATTCATCCAAGAGAGGGCAGCAGAGAGTCAAAGATATTTCACACAGACACATACTACCGCTCCTGAAGCAACTTTAGACACACCTTCACAGCTGCCTGAACAGAAATCCACAAATTCTCTTACTGACCTTCAGGAAAGAGAAACACCAGCAAAGATCCAGCAGCTCTCGGAACAGCCTTCACAAATACAGTCAGATGTCAAACATGAGACCCCACAACTGGCCAAATCTGATCTCAGTACAGAAACTACAAGTGGTTTGCTTGAGAAACAGACCCCAGAGAAGCCCAACAACAATGAGATGTCCATGCCTTTACTTGCAGTGGGCAAGCAGGAGAATGTAAAGGAATGCGTTAATTCTGAGAAGGGTCTGTCTGAACAGGAAGCTTCAATATCAGGAAGCTCACATGAACCTCAATCTGTGAGATCTGAGCAACTGGTTGCAGCAAGTATTCCACTGGAAAGTAAAATTGAGTCTCCCATAGAGCAATTAACAGTAAACACACAAAGACTGCAGGAGACACAAAAAACTAAAGAGCAAGACCAAACAGTGTCCTCTTGTGCTGAGCAGGAAACAAGCAGCAATCATCATGTTCAGGAACTCAACCCTGCCCAAACAAAGCCATTAATTTCAGGACAATCTCAGGAGGGTTGTGTAATGCAAGCAAACGCAAAGTCTTCGATGGGGTCTCCTAACAAGAGCTCCACAGAAGAAGTAGAAGGTCTTTCCACTGTGACCAGAGGGGTAACACTGCCCAATGGACTCAAGCCAGAGTTTGCCTTTCACCTGCTGGAACCAGAGGGACCCAAACCAACCAGTTGCATAATGGAGCATGGTGAGCTATCATTAGCATAGCATTAATGCATTTCACTTAAATTTAAATATGCATTTATGAGATGAAGTCTGTTGTGTGTACATGTTAGTCAGTGTGACAGCAGAGTTGAGCTGTGGGCAGGATCTGGAGGAACTGCTGCTTGATGCTAGCTTGGAAACCAGCAGGGATTCTTAATGCTGTAATAGAGGTAACACCACTTTTTTGGAAACAGTCAAATTCATAAATGCATTTTAACTTAACCCCGCTTTGTATCTTCTCAGGATGGATACATGCAGTGAAGGACTTTGTTGCAATCAGGCATTCATTCAGATTCCTCTGGTCCTGTTTTCTTTCCATCTTTATCTTGTCTTTTCCCAGAATCTTCCAAGAGTTTGCGCTCACTCATTACAACACAATGAACTCTGCCTCCCCCTAACTGAAATTAGGAAACCTCATCTGTGTGGTGTTGTCCAAAAAGTTCACTCAACATTCATGTAATGAGACATTGAAAAGCTGTCTGTTTTCTGTCACTGTTTAATCAGTGATGTTCTATAAAAACACAGTTACCAAAGACACAGCCAGATAAACGCGCTAGCCATTCCATTGACCGTTCCATCCTGTTAGGTTGTTTACTATCAAACATGACTCACTTCCGCCACCACATGGACTGGAGTTTGTAGTGCAGTAGACTGACTGACCTTTGTCTACTGGAACAAGCTGAACATACATGTTTGAAACATTTCAATGGTTCTGGCTTTCATATATTGGGCAGACAAGAATCTCTTTGTTTGTGAGTGTGTGTTCTGTGTCCATGCGTGTGGTAAAGATTACCTGCTCTTATAAAAAGACTTCACCAGAGTGGCACACACCCTCGGTTTATTTGTTCCAGCTTCTGTTGTTCTGCTCAGGAATAGTTGTTTGTGTTTGAGCAGTGTGTGAAGTTCTGATCTTTCCGAACACAGGGTGTTCACTCCCACTCTCTGATCTCACCAGGTTCCCACCACGAACCAGCACTTCTAAAGCATTTTGAACCCTGTGTGAATATCTGAAAGTTGAAACTGACATCTGCCTCGGCTGGACAATTGTTGATCTCTGTGATCCAGATGTTTCGAATATCACAGACTTGTTTATCCTCTGCTGAAGAAACAAGCATGAAAGTTCTACACCGAATGTAAACGATCTCTTACGCACTCAAATCTCATTCTCATTCTGTCTTCCTTCGGTAACCTTGTGTGTCACTGTACATGCTCATCACAACACTAGACATGACTGCCTTCACCTCTTCAGCTCTTTTTCCTGGTTGCTTTGCTGAATTAGTTTCTATTTATTTTAAAAATCTATTGTATGATTATTTTTTTCCCCCTTTTGTCTTCCCCCCTTTTTTTAAAGCTATTTTTGAGGGATTTTCCCCTTTGGTGTATAATTTCAGATTCTATAAAGAGCAAATATTATGTTTAAATTTATCTTATTTTGATTGGTGGGGGTTTGGGAAAGGGGCAGGGCTTTGTTGATTTATATCAATGGGGCTGGAGGTCTAGGTATAGTATATAATGTAAATCAAATCAATTTAGAGTTAGTGTTCTGCGGCTGTTCTAATGTTCTAAAGGCCTGCGGCTGCGGCTGCTTTTACAATAAGGCAGTAGGAGTGCTGGACCACAAGACTTCCTGAAGAAAACACTAAAGTTGTGTGAAGCAACTGCTGCTGGTGACACTAAAAACTAAACTTTACCCTGAGGGAAAAAACAAGCCACCATTACAAGATAAACAAATGAGCAACGCTTAACATGATAAATATAATATACCATCATTCCAGGGTCTAAGGTTGGTGCTTTTTGTTTATTCTCTCTTTGTAACATCTGGTGGCTCTTGAAGAGAAATGTATATCAACCAGACTTCATAAAGCTCCAGAAATGTTCTACAGCCTCTACATCCAGATTGTCTTTAACATAAAAATCAACACTTCTCTGCTGCCCCCCAACCCAGTGTTTGTAATGATTTATTTTTAGCAATTTTTAAACTTACCTGTTAAATTAATCAAAATGTACTGGTAAACACAAAGAGATGTGTATGACTTTTTCCCCTCAAATAAATGCATGTAATTACAAAACATGGCATGTGTGGCAAATATTTTATCAAATATATTGCATTTAATGTATTCATTACAAATATTCAAATAAAAGCAAAAAAAAAGGTTTTGGGAGAGCAACTATGAGTTGAAAAGAGTCTCAAACTGTTCTTGTGTTTTAAGGAGTGCATAAGGAGAATTGAACTGTTTTTAGGTTTAAGTCTCTTCAGGTGGTCTGGTATGCTTACACACCCTGACATGCATCAAACTGCCCTGCCAGTGCAATATGTTTGAGATTATTGAGATTGGTAGATGCTGAGCACAAGATATGCATGAGCATAGTAGCAATTTACCTGTTACAACTAGTGTGTGTGTGTGTGTACATTTTTATTTTACAGAAAGGATTTTAGAGGTATTTGACTGTTGATGCTTAAAATGATAAATCTTTTAAAGGATTTTCTAACCCTCAGTCACCTTCTTACATAAAGACATGTGAAGCAAACCTGTACTTGATATGGATTTGCATTACCTGAGTGTTCTGAACTTTAAAAATGTAGTGAAACACAAAGGGAAAGTTTGCAAGTATTATAAACAACATTATCATGACATGAGGTGCATTTTTTGTTTACATTAACCAGTTTTGTTATTTGTCTATAAAAAACAAGTATTTGTTTACAATTACTGATCAACCTGACAACTAGCTCATGATAAACAGGTTAGAGCTTTAGTTAAGCAGCATTTAATCTGTAATGTTAAATAAAAATTAAAAATACCCACAGACCCACAAATCTCTGTTTTGGATGATGATAAATGTACTAAGATCTACTAAAATGACTTTTGCATCACACAGGTAAGACCTCAGTCTAGTTCCATCACTCTGCATTGCATTGCATTGATGGTTGGTTAAATGGCCCAATGTTGATTTAGCGCTTTAAAGAGCCTTTCGGTTGTCAGATTCAATCAGACCTGTTAGTTTTGGGCCTGCTGTTGTCCTCCAGATCTGTCTGTAGATAACCTTAGGCAAAGAGAGAGTTAAAAGAGTCCACAAGCTCTCCATCTGCGTTCTCTACATAGACGTTCACTTGCGGTGAGAAAAAGACACGGACTTTTGCGAGGTGCCCGGCTTACTGCGGCTCATAAACTCGGACAGCACAGTATTCTCACATGATAGCGATTAGACGAAGCTCTCTGTGGTGCTCCATAAACTTACTGCATCTACCCTGTGAACTTCGGATCAGCATCCCATGCAAGCTCGAGTTCAAGAGCGAATTTTGATATAACACTGAAGACATCCCTTTTCAAATAGGTAAATATATTAACACACACGTTTTGCTGGTTTGTGTATTTATTTAATGAATACCTCGTTTTATTATTCGTTATAAACAAAACTGTATTATTATAGCGATAAAATAATAGAAGTAAAAAGCAACCTGTTATTTCTTAATATATTGCTTAACAATTAATAAAAAAAAACACCCAAATGCATATATACATCGAAATAGAAATGTCATTCGTTTTTAACTCCTATATTGTAGTTTCGTATAGATGAATTGAAACAATTCAATTGTAATTATATGATAAGCATGTCAATGGTTTATTGTACAAATACGTTTCAATATACGAAGATGCTTGATTACATTAAAAGCATTGCGGTCCCTCCAGCCAAGCTAAAAGCACACAGTAATTAAAGCTACAGGCTCTTTTCTCTGATGTAGCTTTACTTTGTACTTTAGTTTTACCCTGGGGTTTTCATTATTGTGCAGTCCTTCAAGTTCACTTTGGAGCTTGTCCAGTAAGAAGCATTCCATTGAGTCAGTGTTATTTTTACAGTCTGAATGCACTAAAATCCTTATAGAGGTCATGGCAACGGAGAGACAACTTTGAAAGTTAGTATTCAGTTCACCCCCTTGATTTTGTTTCTGGTTACTATTACAACAAACCTCTCTACAAGGAGCTATGCAAGATTTTACATCATAAAAACAACAATTTCATGTCTAATCTGTGGTTTGGAGTTTCTAAAATCTCAGTATGTCTATGTTTTTCAGGTGCAATGGCAAAGATATCTGCTTGTCTGTGCGGCTTCACTTGCGTGTGCATGCTGGTCTTGACCTTTGCCTTCCTGGTTTGTGAGATTGTGATTGGCCAGATCTGCAGATCCCTGCTCATCTCTGTGGACAGCTTCCACACCCTCTATGTATCAATAAATATGGCTCTGTCTGCATCAAAGAATCGCCCTAAGGCTGCTATCACCAAGCCTCACCATCACTCTACCTGTATATCAGAACTACCCCAATCTGTTCCTCACACTCCATGTTTGCCTGATTCCTCCATAACCTCTGGCCCATCTCTTCCAAACATCTCCCTGGCAACTGGTCCAGCTTCAGGGTCAATGGAACAGTCCAGCATTCCCCCTGATGAGGAACCCTACAGCAGGATGCGTCTCAAACCTTTTGGTGTTCTAATCTCTGCTCTGCTGTTGGCATCACAGTGTGTCTCCATTAGCCTGGAGATTCTCACCCGTCTTGTGCAGCCAGAAGTCATTCAGTATCCATACTTGTCTATTATGATTGGAGCAACTAGTCTGTTTTTTAATACACTAGTATTGACCTGGAGAAGGAGAGGGAAAGAAATGTATAAAACTGCTGATGAGATCAAGTTTTCAGAGCTGATAAAAACTGACCCTCACTCAACATCAGAGAGCAAAGGTAAGTTTGAATATAACTCAAGATCCAATTGAGGAACTTAAAAGAGATCCCTTTACATTAAGCAGTAACATTTAGTGGTAACATTAGGGACTGGGCTGAATTCAACCATTTCAAATACATTAATAATAATAATACTTGGTTAATATTAATAATAATAATAACAACAATAAATGGTTCTGCATTGATGATCACTTTTATAATTCACATTTATAGATAATATCATTTAGAGTTGATTGTGACATATTAGGTAAAGGTTTTTATATCATTGTGTTTTAGAGTTTGCTCTCCAGAATGAGGCACTGATGTTCTGCAACCCAGAAGCTAATAGTGTTCTAGTTCCAGATCAAAGTTCTAAGGACTGCTCTTCTTTATGCTCTGAGATAAAAAATCACAACATTACCACACCAGCTTCTGAGTTGAGTCATTCCCAGATCTCCAGTTCCAGTGTCTGTGAAATTTCTCATGAAGTTATTCAGCCTAAAGACCAAGATTATGAGGAACCTAGGAATTCTACCTGCATGGATCCTGCTAGTGAGAAGCATTATATTATTAAGCATTGTATTATATTGTATTGTGTTTCATTGCTTTTTTTTATTTTGACAAATAGTGACTCCACATGATCAGGCAGCCCCCCATAATGCACAGTGTACTCCTATGGGATGCAGGTTCGGAAGACTTCAGATGGGTTTTAGCCGACATCTCATCACTGTGATCCAGGATCTTCTGGGTTCGGTCCTTATTTTGGTTAATGGTCTAGTTTTCCTGCTGGTCAAACCACACTGTCATCGTCGTCATTCCGACTGTGATGTTATGGTCTATTTGGATGCAAGTTTTTCCATAGCGGTTGTGCTGGTTTTATTAGCTACTGCTCTTCCCAAGCTCTATCACTATGGCTTGCTGGTGCTCCAGGCAACCCCACTGCATCTTAGCATCAGTCAGTTGACGCATTCCCTGGCTTGCGTGCCGGGTGTATTGTCCATCCATGAGCTGCATGTGTGGCAGCTCTCAGATGAGTGTATGGTTGCGTCAGTGCATGTCCACTGTCCGGTAAGGCTAAATGCAACAGAGTGCTCAGATCTCATGGTGAAGATCACAGAAGTTCTTGCCGCTTTTGGTATAAACCACTGCACTGTGCAACCTGAATTCCTTCCTTCAGACAGAAGTGATGCAGTGACCAGTGATGGGGCTGGACAAACAGTACCAGTGAGCTCAGCTTGCAGCTTGTGCTGTGGGCAAGAGTGTGTTGAGAAGCTCTGCTGCTCTCCAAGTAAAGACCGATCCTGCTTTCTCCAACATGACACCTCCACCTCTAAGAGGGACCTGAGTTCTGCCTGTCCACAGGAAGGGAGTTTCTGCTCTCCAGCTCCCTTCAGTGTTGGCAGTATTGGAGATGTCATTATTGAGAACACATACCTTTGACCTTTTTTAACCTTTGTAAAATAACAGCTACATTGTTGCTGTACTATACTGTACATGGTGGAGTGATTCCAGCAATAAATTCAATATATACTAAATTTCTCTTTGTTGAAGGCATAACAATAGAGCAAGTTGGTGGCCCAGAACAAAATAATGATGGTTAGACACCTAATCACATGGTCTATGACAACATTACTTGTTGTCTTCCCATAATGTCTGTCCTTAAACACTGTTCGGTTTAAGAGGTTAAAAGGTAAATTACTAAAAGTAAATAAACATTTTTTACAACTCCCTTCTACAATTTACCCTATTGTTATTTACGGGACAAACAGAAACAACTATTTACTCACATATATTACTATATAGAGTCTAATTTACCAAACAAAAACAAAAGATTATGATAAAAAAATACAAGCACTATGACAAAATGGCAATAACTTGTTTGTTGACTTACATTTGCTCTTTAAGACCAATCTGTTCAAAAGTGTATTGTGTATGGTAGAGGCTCAAATTCCCACAATGAATATTATTCAGTGGTTAAATAGAATACAGACACTCAGGTGTCTAGTTCTAGTATAGTTTTGGTGTCAGCAGAAGATTCAGGAGAATTCATCTGTGTAATTGTTTTAAATGGCTCATTAATGTTTAATCCTAAATATGCCTTGGAGGTCAATTATAAACCTCTATTGCATATATTGTGTATTTTAATGCAGATGCAAGTAACCTATTAAGAATATAATAAAATAAAATAAGCTTGCATCTGTTATTATAAATATATGTTATAATATAATAACTTATAATAAATAACACACGATAAGAACAATACGTTTTAAGTACGTTGTCTTTAGTAATTTAAATTGTCCCAAATATATTTTTAATATATATATTTAGTGAACTATCTCTGAGGCTCACGTATTTTGTTAGAGACTTTTATTTTGAATTACAAAGCTCCACTTCCGCAAGGAGCATTTCGCTACAGAATCTGTTCTTCCGCTGTTTGCAGCCAGTACCTTAAACTTGCTTTTATTATGCAGTTTATATTAACAGTATCTTAAATGTCTTGTACCATATAACTGTTTGTTTATAAAAAGGATTATCATGGCGAGGGTCGGAGACATAATTCATCTTAACGTCGGAGGCAAAAGGTAGTTTATTATACTTGCTGTTTATCCTGCTGTTTATTACATTAATTTCACAGTTCCTGTTACAGTCTTTTACATCACCAGTTTGATCGTAGTCTTTACAACAACTAGCTATATATACCAACTTTAAGCTTATTGTAACTACCAGTAAGGCATGTTTATATTCATCTGCATTCATATACAAGCAGCTTAAACCAAACGTCTCCAATATTGACTATTTCAAATAGGTTCAGTACCTCCAGACAGACTCTCACATGGGTTCCTGACTCCTTTTTCTCAAGGTTTGTGTGACACTGATCAGTAAAAGCTGTAATCGATCAGATGCCTCAACTGCATAAATAAATATTTTACGTGCTGTTTTTCTTTGTAGTTTATTAAGTGGGCGAATATCAACATTAAAAGATGAGACAGGAGCGGTAACGTTGATTTTTTTCCTTTTACATACGTAAAGTGTCAATACTTACATGACCTAATCTCTGAATTTACAAGTAGTTCAACAATATTTGTCTGGCTTGTAGATTTTCATAGACAGAGATCCATCTCTCTTTGCTACAATTTTGAACTTTCTCCGCACTAAAGAGCTTAACCCCAGGTAAACCCTACGATCTTTATTTTTATTACCTTGAAAACTAAACTAATGTAATAATGTGTATGTATGATATGGCCTAACTATAGTATAATATTTATTGCAGGTCGATAGATGTTCATCTGTTAATGCATGAGGCGGAGTTCTATGGAATCACTCCATTGGGTAAGACCAAGAGTGGGATTAGGCTGTTTTCTATTGCCTATTATTAATATTAATAATTTAAAGAAAGTTATTAATATTGGAGCTTCATTATATCACATGTGGAGTGTCTGGTCTCTAATCACATTTCTGTATCTTCAGTGCGAAAGCTGCAACTGTGTGACGAGTTGGATCGCTCTTCTTGTGGGACTGTCCTGTTCAATGGCTACCTGCCACCACCGGGTAAAGAATTCAAAAGAGACGTGCTTTCACACCCTATAGCCACAATTAAAGACACACCTTTTAGGAAACTGCTGTGATTCTAATGCCTTACCTGTGTGTGTGGTACAGTGTACCCAGTGAAGCGCAGAAACAGACACAGCGTGGCGGGGCCACAGTTCATGGGTGGGCGTGCGGGGCCGGTGGAAAGGGCCCCTGTGAGGAGAAGTAACACCATGCCACCTAACCTGGGCAACGCTGGGATACTGGGCAGAGCTGTTGTGGAGGAGAGAGTGCCAGGTCTAGATTCTACTTCAGTTTTTTAATGTATTTTTTTAGTTATTTTTGTTCTGTTAGTCTGTCTAATCTGCTCTGTTGTACTCTTAGGTTCTATTGTACTTTATTCCTCTTTATTTCTTATTCTACTTTGTCCTGTTCTGTTGTTATTTACAGTATTACACTTCTGTTTAGTTCTGTTGTGCCCTGTTTTACTATTTAGCTTGTCCATTAAAACTTCTCTTATTCTGACCTCTGAATTGCTATTGTTTAACACTTTAAATTCATTTGAATTGTTTCAGTTATTTCAATATATTAAATGTTGTGATATTTGTTCTCAGGTCCAGTTTCTGACCCAGGCATGGTCAGAATCATATGTGGTCACCATAACTGGATTGCTGTGGGCTACGCCCAGTTTGTGGTCTGTTACAGGTAAGGTTTCTCAAAATCTGATGAGGTAATGGTAGCTAAAGGTGTTTTCATGTTGTGAAATCTTTGTGCTAAGGGTTAAGGAGTCAACTGGATGGCAGCAGGTCTTTACCAGCCCACGGTTGGACTGGGTGATCGACAGGGTGGCTCTTAATGCCAAAGTCATGGGCGGTTCACTTGGAGATAATGATAAGATGGTTGCCGTAGCATCAGGCACAGAGATAATATTATGGGCTATCTGTCCTGATGGAAATGGCAATGAAATTGGTAAGAATTCAGAACATTGTTGTTTTGGTTTAATTCATTTTTTTACAGTCAGTCTGTTTACATAAATCTTATGGTGCAAACCAGTTTGGAAACCTAGTTCACTTCAGATATTTCAGATATTATTCAGAATATTTAATGTGTTAATAAAGCTTTGTCAGATGCCTTTATCTACAAGAGTCTGTGCCATCTGCAGGAGTGTTCAGTCTGAATGTGCCGGTGGAGGCTTTATTCTTTGTAGGAAATCAGCTCATTGCCACTAGTCACACGGGTAAAGTGGGAGTTTGGAATGCCGTTACTAAACACTGGCAGGTAATGTGAGATGTCTGTCAGATATTCTGTATTTGGTTGTACATGGTTTTGTGATGACATAAGCTGAAGTTCTTCTTTCTTCATGTTTTCATGCAGAACCAGGATGTGGTTCCCATCAACAGTTATGACACAGCTGGTTCCTTCCTAATTCTGGGCTGTAATAATGGATCTATTTACTACATAGGTAAGTATCGTAACTCAAGTGTTGTGTAATTGTACAGCTGTTTTTGCATCAATGTCACACTTTTGTTACAAGTACCATCATCATGTAATATATGTGTGTGAATGTATATATTTGTATGTATTCATGCATTAATAATTTATTCAGATGGCTCCTTTTCAGTCTGATCACTTTGGTCTGAATGTGTATCTGTGTTGTCCAGATGTGCAGAAATTTCCATTAAGAATGAAGGACAATGATTTGTTGGTGACGGAACTGTATCGGGACCCCAGTGAAGATGCTATTACCGCTCTGAGCGTCTACCTGACACCCAAAACAAGTAACATCACAGCCTAATATATCGCACACTCTTTATCCCACACACCCAGACTAGTGCATCACCTAATGTACACCTTCCGATTCTTGTGCCTTTGTGTTTCTAAGGTGACAGTGGGAACTGGATCGAGATTGCGTACGGTACCAGTTCAGGCACTGTACGTGTTATAGTGCAGCATCCAGAGACTGTGGGTTCTGGTCCTCAGCTCTTCCAGACATTCTCCGTCCATCGCAGTCCTGTTACCAAGATCATGCTGTCTGAGAAACATCTCATCTCTGGTACAGAGATCTTTCAAACACCTTATACGTGTGGAAAATATATAGCCACATATATAGCATCAGTCCACTAGACAGCTTAGATAGTTCACTTAAGAAGGAAATGGTGAAAGTGAAAATTAAAGGAAATTTAAATTCTCATCTTTCTCCAGTGTGTGGTGACAACAATCATGTTCGTACTTGGACGGTGACGCGTTTCCGAGGCATGATCTCCACCCAGCCTGGCTCCACCCCCCTGTCCTCCTTTAAGATCCTCTCATTGGATGACATTGATGGCCATGGAGGCTGTGCTGCGGGAACTGAAATAGGTAAGATGGAGTGAGACTGAAGTTTACCATAGAATGCAGTACAGCTCTTATAGAATAAGGTCAGAATGTGTTACATGTGTGCTCAGGTCCATACGGGGAGCGAGATGAGCAGCAGGTCTTCATCCAGCGTGTGGTTCCTGACACTGATAAACTCTATGTGAGGCTCTCCTCCAATGGCAAGAGGTCAGTTTGATAAATCCGATGGTAGACGTACTACGTTACAGCATCTGTGCCTGATGCTACCTGTTTATCTATAGAGTGTGTGAGCTGCGCTCGGTGGATGGGACCTCCATCACGGCTTTTGTGGTTCATGAGTGTGAGGGGTCCAGCCGCATTGGCTCCAGGCCCCGCCGGTACCTCTTCAGCGGTCAAAGCAACGGCAGCATCCAGATGTGGGACCTCACAACAGCAATGGAGATCGCAGGAAAAGTCGATATCAAAGGTATTGCCCAAGGAACATCGAGTGCCAATAATTGGAGTCTATGGAATTATGGAAATATGGAAGTCTTGTAATAAATTAAGCTTGTCCACTACTTTAATCCTAATTTGGGCTTTACATGTTGTCAGTACTTGCATTTGCTAAGAATCAAACCTTTGAACTTTGGGCTTTGTTGTTGCTACCACAATGTCAGTTGAGTTGCAGGAAAGCTGGTGTTCTACAGATTTTGTTGCATTAATTGTTGTCTGTGTCAATCTTCTGTATTTGTGTTTGTGTTGGAAAGCTCTTGGTGGTCCTACTGAGGAGGAGCTGCTGGAACTGTTGGACCAGTGTGATCTTGCACTGACTCGAACCCCAGACATGAGTCCTGCAGTTTCTCTCACACACTCCTCTCGCAACTCTACCTGCAGGTACACAAACACACACAGCTGTGTTTCTCACACCCATGTCATTACAAAACATATTACATTCGTTTATCTGTGTTTTTACTTCTTCATGAAGTTAGTATGTTTGTAGTTACATTTCTCTTCCTTACCAGTAGATGGCACTGTTTGCCTATTTACGTTTTGTCTCTTCAGTCTGCAGTCCCAGTTGAGTGAGAGTGGCCGAGCTGGCGGTGGTTTCCGGGGGCCGGTTCCTCTTACGGGTAGTCTGCCTCGACATGCCCCTTTAGTACCTTTTAGCAAACCACGTGAGCTACCGCCTCATTTTGGCCTTAGCCAGTCCTCTCTTGCTAGCAGCAGCAGCACCAACAGCCCCCACCCTAGCCGGGCTAATCTGGAGCGGGAGAAAGATCGTGATGGTCTCGGAGGCATCCGTAGAGGAAGCTTTGTGGAACGCTGTCAGGAAAGAGCCAAGTGCTCTGATACAGGTGGCCTGGACACAGGGAGGCGGAGTTTAGCCACATGCAATGAGCTTGAAGCCCGACTCGGCCTCAGAATGCAGGCATCATTCTCCGCCCTTCCAGCGGCCTGCTTATCAACACCAACACCAGCAGCAGCATCATCATCATCAATGAGAAGACCTGCCCCTGCCACACCAAGCCCCACCCCTTCACCTGTCAGTCCATCGAGGTCACAAACACTGGCATCTCCAAGACGACCCCTCACATCGCCAACCAGTGAGAACCCAACCAATGAGAATGTGACTGACCAAGAAAACCCTGCCTCTCCATCTTCCACCAGCCCTAAACCCCATATGAATGAAACTAGCTTCTGATGGGTTTATTTAGAAACTCTTAAAGAAAACAATTCTTTCTCTGAAGAATGTCTTCCATGAGTCAAAGACCAATTACTCATTTTTATAGCAGTACTCTCAATAATGCAGAGTGCCTTATAATATTTAATGTGAAGTCATTATGGGAACAGGTTGCATGTAAATGATATGTTCACATTGAGACATTAAAAAAATTGACAAAAAGGCATTAAAATAGTTTTGCAGCATCTACATTTACTACTTACGTTGCAATTGTATGTTTAAGTGACGGTAGATTTGTTTAATCGCATTGTAAAAAAAATGGTATAGCTTCACTTTTGTATGACTTGGTTGTTTAATTCATCACACTGGTTGTATGTGCACTGGTTACTATAACTGCATGGAACTGTACTATAACTGTTACTGTAACTGCAACTTTTTGAAAAGACAGCGTATCTAAAAATTGATCATTTATGCATTGACAACTACTGTTATCTAGACATCCAGAAATTCTTATGCATTATTTACAATATATTACAGTTAATTGTTTATTATACAGTTAAAATGAATGCATTGCGGATTTGACCACATTTGTCAATCATCCAGTAACAGACCAAGTATTGACGTACTAATTAGCTTTGTCTATTGTATTAGTCAATTGTTGTATGAAGTGTAATGGTCTGTTCAATTGTGTAGCTTGAACAGGAGCTACGTTTGTAACGCTTGAAGTCCTGCTTACAGTACACTTTATGACCTTATTTTTATTTTGTACAGTTTGTCCTGTTTAATAATCTGCTGTGTTTCAGACAACACTGGAAACATTTTATATCCCCCAACATTCACCACACTGTCCACAAATAGAATGTAGACCATCAGTTGGCAGTTTACATTAAACCTGATGGGAGTGGGTTGTTGTGGGTAAATGCAGACAGTTGTGCTGGTGTGCCTTTGAAAGGGTGAATGGAGTTACTGTTACTGTATTAAAACAATTATTTTTAAAAAACAAATTGGATTGTAGTGTGATCTCATACTAAGATTTTAATGCTGAGCGTTTGTTCATCATATGATTGTTTCTGTTTCTACAAATCAATTTGCTATTGATTGCTGATTTTCAAACATTTGTTTTTCATTTAATACATTATCCTCTTGATAAATTATCAATGACACTTTTTTTAAAGTTTTGTGTTTTTATAGTTTGTGTTTGTAATGCTTTTTTAAAAAAATGTTTAAAGCATGCCACACAAATTTTGAAAATAGTTTATTTTCTTAGAAATAGCTGCTGGTGGACAATATTTGTAATAAATTAGACAATAAATAGAAGGCATATTACTCAGTATCACAATGTACTACAGACTATATGTATGGCGAGTTTATGATACTCTTAATATCATTGCTGTGACGGTTGTAAAAAACTACAATAAAAAAAACTACAATTCCCATCTAGAATAAAATCTAAAGCATTGATATATTGTGTAAAACACTATAAAATACAATAATTCCATCTACACTATAACCAACACCATATCAAATGATAATCTTAAATGTACATACAAATCAAATAAATAGTAACAGATCAAGATTGTGCTTCATTCATTGAGGCTGAGAGTGATATTGAAGGAACAGTTCGGCCAACAAAGAAGCTGGTTTACTGTTAAAATGTTCTGCGTAGCATCTTTTGTATTCTGTTGAAGACAGTCTGTCACCAATAATGGTCTGAAATGTGTCACTGGTAGAAGTTTCATTTTTGGTGAACTATCCCTTTAAGATCAATCTTCAAGTGCAGTTTAGCTGCCTAGGCTGAGAAGAGTTTAAATACATTTGATTTACTGAATGTCCACAAATACCTGTTGGGGGAATGCAAGAACCTTTCACTGATTTCAGTTTTAGCTGCCCTACAATGATATCAACGTTTATCATTACACGCCTTTGGCATCCAGCATGTAGCGCCATCTTCCTTTCCAGACTGTTCTAGTCTAGATCTTGGCATCCAGCATCTCCAAAAAGAGTTTGTGCATTGGAACGTGGCCCTCTGTGTGTAGCCGACAGAAGCTGCGAACGGCCCTGTGTGCGGTCTGTCTTAACAATGGCAGGGTCATGAGCAATCTTCCGGCACGGTGAGGCTCAGACGGCCTCTGGTTGCTCTCGTAGTCCTGGAGGGCTTCGTGGAGAGCATCCTGGAAATTCTGCACGGCATCCGCACCTTCTACGTTCTCCGCATCTGAAGACAAAGAATTGTCAAGGTCAAACTGGACTCTTGGCTGTTTGGGTTAGTCTCAGATTGAGCGTTAAACTCTCTTTTGTGTTAAACCATGTCCACCCTTTTTGTCCAACCATTGATGTTTAATGGACTGGCCAAGGACATCTTCAGTATTTGGTTATGCTCAGTTAACAGTAAGGACCTTCATGGGTTTTTGTGTGTCAAGAGTAAAAACAATAGTTTCCTCCCCTGTCTCTATAATGCCCTGTGGTAAGATGCAAGCTGGGAGACGTGACTAATGGTTTTATGTGTCAGAGAGGCAGCTTTAGATGATTTATTGATCTGTGCTCTTCACTGCTCTGTCTGTATTGATTGTTGTTTACTCTTGGTCAATGAGTCTGGTGCTTAAAATGAAACTAAAAATGAATAAGAATGAATTCCTGTCACAGACACAGTCAGTTTAAGCATCTGTATATCTATAATTTTATACATCCATGTGGATTTGGGGTTTAAATGAACAAAGCAATTAACGTCAGAAGTAGTAATAAGCAAAGTAGTTATTCTAAATACACTATCAGGCAGATGTTCTCCCCATTATATTAAAACCTTTTCATTTAAAGACTGAAAAGTTTTTTTAGTAAAAATAGTTTAATAAACATGGTTGCACAACATTGCTGTAACATACAAAAAGAACAAAAAATTGCTTATTTTTTATGTTGCGCCAGTCAGGATTTAAAATATTTAGTTGAAATTTGTAAACCCAAGCTGATAAAACTTTAAAATGTAAGGCAAAAAAGTTTACAAACTAAAAAAGTGTAAGACAGGCCAAGTAAAAGAAACTTCATTAAACATTTATTTTTAAGGGTGAAACATTTCTTGTATATATAAACATACCTGAGTTGGCCAGAGACATGGCTTTGAGAGTGACCGCCTCCTCCTGGTTTAAACCCATCTGTTGGTATTTGGAGGTGAGATGTCGCAGTGCTGTGTAGAGCTCATGCAATCCCACAGCTCTGCTCTGGCTCTCGTTCAGTCGCATGTTCTCTGCAAACTGCAGTTCATCTGTTAAGCCCTGAGATCTCCACACCACATTCAGCACCAGGATCTCCATCCAGCCACTCTGAAGCAGGGCCATCTGATCCACCAATGAGAGGCCAGTAAATCCTGGATAACATGAGGCTACATTAGTATACTAGGCTAATACTATAAATGCTATAAACTTATTTGTTTTCATGAAATGATCGTTTCCTGTTTGTTTTAACCCTCCTATTATCCTCAATTTAAAGACCCCAGCAATTTAAACCTCCAGAATATGATTTTTACCCAAGTTTGTGTCAAGTACTTTGTTTGTTTGTTATACCTAAATACCTTATACCTAAAGAGCCATTAAAAAACAAGCCAAAGATGATGCCAACCACGAATTTAGAGACATAAAACATTGAATGGGGTCAAATTGACCCCAAAGATAATAAGAGGGTTAACCTTTGAATTATCAAACGATTTGAACAAATCGTAGACTGTTGGCTGTTTACCTGGTATGTGTTTTGCCCAGCCAATCATAACTAGTAGCTCTCGGTTCAAAAGGTCACATAAAGTCAGAAGGGTTTTGAGGTCACTGTCAGGGGTTGAGGGGTCAGGTGCAGCTCTCAGGGGGGCCGGGTCAGAAACAAGGAGCTGACAGATTACTTTGTTTCCTGGAAAGGAAAAGCTGTTTAGATGCTTCCTAAGAATCCAACAATACGCATGTTGAAGAAGAGCTTATGAAGACTTTTATTGATTATGATGTTAAATCCTTAAGAAGGTTCAATCCCGAAAACTGATATAATCCTTTCACTGTCGTTTTTATTATTTGGGTTTATGCATTGGTACTATACAGGTAATTCTTACATAGAATTATGTCACAAATGGTAAATTAAATGCAATGTATAAGACTTACTGGTTG
The DNA here is from genome assembly GCA_036877545.1 of Yasuhikotakia modesta. Lineage (NCBI taxonomy): Eukaryota > Metazoa > Chordata > Actinopteri > Cypriniformes > Botiidae > Yasuhikotakia > Yasuhikotakia modesta. Next base: position 107,189 of record JBAJNP010000146.1, on the reverse strand, counting down.
GTTTGCCTGGATGTGTGTAAGGTGTCCTGGTGAGGCCACAACTGCTGGAGTCCAGCCTGTGCTTGTATTTTTGTCTGCCGCCTCTGACACGGTCCATGCGAACACCTGAACAAATTAATAGAACCCGTGTGAGAACAAAACCCAAAAGCTCTCGAAGTTCTACTTACTGTATGTTCATTATTATGATTATTACTTTGACAAAGGCTTTAAAAACAACAAAGATTTACTGTTAGGACCAATTGACTGAGATTACAGTGAAAATCAGGGGTTTGATGTTAAAACCAAATAGTTTTGTTTATTATTAAAAATGTTTGTTTATGAATGTATGTAATGAACATAAAGGATATATATAAAGGATCCTTCACAAAAATGCAAAGGAAATTCTACTTTCTCTCAAATTGCTATGCTGATGATATTATTTGTAATTAAAAAAACACTGCAAAAATGCAAAATAGCTGCATTTTACTAGATGTCTCAGATTTTTGAACATGGACACATCTATGCAAATCAATGAAAACATCTGAATATATAAAGGACAAAAACACATAATTTCAACATAAAAAGAAAGGAATGTCCAACCAATGAGGGACTTCCTGACAACCTGAGGTTTTAAAGGAACTCACCCTCTCTCATCATGCCGGCACGCAGACACTTCTGAAATCGACACGCCTGACAGGACTTCCTTCGTCTCTTAGTGATCTCACAGTCATTCACCACAGGACAACTGTACTCAATGTTTCCTGAAACATCAACAACCAAAAGCTCTTTATAATGTAAATATCACATTAAGAATATTCAGTTTAGGTATTTGATACCTCCATTTAGAGTTACAGTGAAAGAATTGGGGACAGGGGTGTAGATTTGGTACATTTTGAGCTGGAGTTTGCTCACATGAGCACCACAACTCAATGTCAATATGCTGCAGCTCTTCCTTAAAACTTCAGAAACAAGCAAACAAAACTGTTCTTGTTTTTTTTTTGGAAAATAAACTTCATAACTAAAAAACAACAACATCTTCCTCCTCAAAAAATGTACAAATGCAAGCCACAGAGTTCTCTGGTTCCACCCTGACTGTGTGTTAAATATGTCTGCTGTTTTTATTTAATCAAACTTTAGGTTTGTTTCAATGCTTCGCAAGCTGAGCTTTCACACAGAAATCCATAGGAGCCCAGACAGAGCTCACGTATTGATTTACGCTGCCTCATAGTTTAATAATAACGATTAAAGTTACAAATGTTGTGCTTCCCCAGAGGCTAGAATATTGACAACTGTTCAACAGCCATTACTGCAGAGAGAAGCAGATTCTGTTAAATCTGATCAATGGATTTCTCTCAAACACAACACTAGACGAGGCTTTGGGGGATTAGACATCCATTATGTGATTGAACCCTTCAATATATTGATTGGTTAACAAACACTGCTTGCTCCTGAACTCTGTCTGCCCAAAGCCAAAGCCAATGAAAACAGCTGAAATCAGCCAGAACCCAATTATTATTATTATCTTTAAATAGTCTTTCATGCAGACCACAGTGCACATGACAGATTATATCTGCTGCATTTATTGATAAAGTGACTCACAGTATCCCATAATGCTGTAATTTCCTTGCTGTGATTATATTTAACAATGTATAAAGTGTATTTTGTATTTCTAAAATAGACTAATTCACCTTTATTAATGCAGTATGGAAATATGCTTTCGTGAATAACCAGAATGTATTGACAAAAACATCGATGTGATTTGATTAAAACAGCACATTGAGTATTCACACACAAATCAATCTCAGCCAGTTAGTTAGCTGATGTGATATTGATCGCTTCATTCATTAACAGCAGTGCTAATTTAAAGCTCAGACTAATACACACATAAACCCAAGACTAACTTTCGTTCACCCTTTAACATTTTATAATGATCAGGGATCAGCAGTTAGGAGATATACATTCAATATGAATATATGAAAAAATATAAATCTGTCTATTTTATTACCTAACATCAATTTATGTAGTGTATGCATTATACTTTAATGAAAACTCTTTAATGAAACTGACATTGTTTTATATCTAAATAAACAAACAAACAAACACAAATCAAACAACTTCCTGTAGCCCCAAAAAGTTTACTTAAGTAGATATTACTTTATAATAACTTTCAGAAATAAGTACTTTATTAATGACTACTAATATTATTATATATTAACATATTACATAATTATAGCCCCACTCAAAACGCATACAGGTATTATGGACACCAATATAAGATTGTCACTGAAACCACGTTGTCACGATTTAAACGTGCCGTGTAACGTATATAAACTATTGTTTTTACCTTGAATGGTTCTCTTGAAGAAGGCCTTGCACGCCTCACAGGACGCGACGCCGTAGTGGTAGCCGGACGCGAAGTCCCCGCACACCAGACACAGTCGCTTGGGTCCGGGGTTCAGTGACGGGATGTAGTCGTAGCTGACGATGGACTCTGTGTGACTGGCGGGATTGAAGAGAGCATAAGCGCTGGTGCTGGAGATCGAGCTGGAACTGACGGGAGAGTCCGGATTCAGAGAGTTCATGCTCTGGGAGAACAGACTGCAGCCGCTGCTGTCCGAGGTGCTGCCGGGACTGAACGGGGTCGCACTGCTGTCCAGGCCGAACGAGGGGCTTAGCGGATCGGCTTTGACCGGTGGATCGGTGGGGGACGGTGGATCATCAGTGGATGCCGGATCCAAAAGTCTGTGAAGGATAAAAAAGGGTTAAAAAAAAGTGTAAAAAAAAAAGTGTGAATATAATCTATTAATGACCTTTAATAAACTTCTGCTGCAAAACCCAAATATGTAGAAACATATAAAGGCCTCAAATACAGATGTAATAAACTTATGATTTAAAAAATGTATTAGTAAATGTAACATTAAAGTAACTTTAAAGATTAATGTGCTGTTTATTATTAGTTCAACAGTTTTTAACTGTTTATTTTTTTATTATTGTAATTTATTTAGTTGCCTAATGTAGTTCAATGAATTCTTTAATTCATAACAACAACTGCAAATAGATTTTAAGATTTCTTTTCATAGATATTTTTCAAAATGTATTGTGGATAAAAGTACTGACAATACTGGAACAGCAACTGAGAATTAAAATAAATAATAATAATAATAATAATAACAACAATAATAACACAGCCCACTTACTGCTGGTGTAGAAACTGGTAGTTCTCACTCAGGCAAAACTCTTTCAGATCCATAATTAATTTCCCCAGGACTTTAAGAAGTCTGTGACAAAGTAATGAAAGAAGGACAAAGAGAGAGAGAGATGAGAGAGATGAGAGAGAGATGAGAGAGAGCAGTGTTGACACACTAACCAGCAGCTCAACAAATGCAGGTTTATTTAACTGATGTGGAAATCTGGGCGGAGCCAGACTGTCTAATCCAGATGCATGCTGATTAAAACCCTATTGATAAGTTTTCATAACCGACAGTTTCATCCCTCAAAACAACAATACATGCAGACCAACAGCAAATCATTTGTTTCATGAGATCTTTACAAACATATAATAACTTATTATGGTATTATATAATAAAACAACAAGAAATCATAAGACAGACCGTCAGCAGAAAATTCTGAAAACATTTCATAGCATATATGCATCATTTTCATGCTTCATTGATCTGTGGTAATGTTTTCCATTGCATCCTTCCACAATGGGCAATAAAAGTCCCACCCTAATGTGTTTTGTTGTATGTAAATAAATACAAAGACATTCTTTATCTGCAGTTGGCTGAGAATACCAACAAACCACTCCCAGTACAGCATTGTAATTTCCTTGTCACTGCCTTCATTGTTGACAGTGTCCACTTTAAGTTTTTTACTAGAATTACAGGAACTTGATTGACATCATCAGAACTTCAAGAAGGGCTGAAACCCACAGGCCAGTCCAATCAGATGGTGTCTATATCATTGTTATATAAGAGGGAATATTCTAGAAAAAATGCTGATTTAATTTGATTGCAACGTTTGTAATATAGCTACTATGTTGGGTGATTTGGGGTGTAAATTGTGGTATTGTTTTGTGGTATGTACAGCACTGTGAATTTACTAATAAAAAGATTAATTTATTTTTGTTAATATTATTATTATTTATTTATTTTTTTTATTAATTATTTTTTAAGAGGTTGCATCTTAGTTTTGTTTTGTATATATATAGTAGCTGAATTCTAATAATCCATACCAAATTAATTCTACTGTCTCTGTTGTTTTCCTAAGGTGGTGAAATTCACTATTGGACTGCAAGGACGATTATAGCAGTTACTAGAATTTGCGGTTTTCCATTCACTCAGCTGTGAGATGTTGACCCTATTTTGGATATGAGGTGATGACCCTGTTTTGGAGTATTATGGAACACTGACCCAGTGCAAGCCTGGTATCCATCTCAGGCAGGTGAGAGGATTAATGTCTAGGCCGCCAAGTAACACCTGTCTCGTTCTGCACAGGCCTTAATCCAGGAAAGGCTTCCTCAGCAACAAATTGAGACAATTAGTTTTGCAAACAATCTGTAAGTGTGAGCGCACTTGCCATTATCACTTACTACATGAATATTATTTAGTTAATGCAACAACCATTTAAATCTGACACGCCCCTTTAGTCTTTTGCATTCATGCTTAAACACTTCCTCTTTCTGTTTACATGTAATCTCTCTCTCTCTAGTAAACACACACATGGAGTGTGTGCCAGTATTGTTAAATCAGGGCCAGTGGGTGAGATTTGCATTTGTGCCAGTGCAGTGTCACGGTGAGAGAGTTAATCTGACAGACTGCTGACTTTCACTATCTCTAACACACACTCTCACTGTCAAAAAACCCTCAAGAAATAGGTCAAGGATCATATTGCTACTTCTCATTACCAAAGTAATATACATAGTAATATATATATATAAAACATTAAATTCATTAGTGCATAATAATAAAAATTGCAATTCAATATATCTGCAATACAAAAATGTTGTACTGTAGATTGTATTCTGGGATGAAATAGATGCAGACATTCACACACCAATCAGCACAACCACAGCAATGAATCAAGCTAAGTTAGGAAATCGATGCATACAACTTGTTATATAACATCGGCTAATTCACAACCTAACTGATTCTAGGAACTTTGACCTAATACTCCACCATAAACATTTAGCATTGTACTCATTCCAGCCGAGTGCAGTCAGTGTTTAAACTCAACACAGCCTAATACTATCAACAAACGAGAATCAGAAGAGGTTTATAGGCAAAACTGGAATTTTCCACTACAATTTGTTGACTGGTAACATGAGACAATGGAGAAAAAGCTAATATTCCGCTGGTCAGTGCAATCCACAGAAGTACATTAGGAGTGAAGTAAACTCATGTAATCAGCTTGGCTGTATGTGATGTGGACGGATTGGCCTATAAAAGGACATATGAGCTGGATTCATATAAACACTAGGAACATTACGGCCATGCAGAGAGCTAAGCTGGTTACAAACCTTCTCAGAAAGCACGTGAGGGGGTAATGAGAGGGCCTAAGAACCACAACAAACAGGATTTTAATTATAGCAGCCTAATGTTAAGACTCACTGATGGACAATAAAAGAACAACCTTCACCCAACTGTAAGCTAAATTTAAATCTAGTTTAAATTTTAATCTAGTTTAAATCTAAAGTTATTCTACAAGTGCAGTTATTTATTTAGTGCGCTACAGAACAAACATGCAATTCAATAGAATGTGTGCAAATTTATTTGAAAAAGGCTTTTGACATACAGTAGAAGATATTTAAAACACCCATAAAAATATGTACTGTAGTAAACGTCCAAGATTAAAAAAATGTACAATAATAATTTGCCCCACAAATACAGTGCATTTTGTTACATGAAGTAAGATTTGTGGTAAGCCGGAGGACTGGTTTCAACAGATGAGAGAAATGGCAAAAAAATATCTTTTACAGTATCAAATGATAACATGGCAAGAATTTCTTTTTTCACACACCAATATTATATGACAAAAAACATGTAAATATATTTATATGTTGTATACAGGAATTGCCTTCATTGATATGGGTACATAAATATGAAATTCGAGCTTTTTAAAAGAGCTTCTGGTTTAGGAAGGATTCACAAATCTTCATAACAGAGATTTAAGCTCCTCCAAACCTCATTCTGAACAAACTTCCTCAAACATTTATTTAAAGTCATGTGCATTAATTTAGCCCATTACTTTCCTAATGAGTACAACAGTGTTGTAAATGTGTATAGCTGCAGTATTAGGCTTTTTGATACACACACAAATGCTGTAAATAAAAACAATTTACAGCACATGAAGAAAAAAAGACTATTGACCCGACAGAGAATAAATTGTAGTCTCTAAAATGTCTGGTGGAAGATTGACAGATGTCCATCTTTCACAAACCATGTCCATCATACGTCACGTATGTGACTGTGTGTTGGGTTGAGTCTCTGTGAGTTTGTGTGGTTAAGCAGGAATGCAGTGGTTCGGCCTTCGTGACATGATGAATCCTCTGCGACACACACACCTGTAAGAGCCTTCAGTGTTCACACACCGACTGTTAACACAGTCTGTGGTGTCTTCTTCCTCACACTCGTTCACATCTACAAGAAAAACGTTTGATAAAATTCCTTAATATTCTCAAAGCTGCACCAGCTCCCCCTAGGGGCTGTGAAAATGTACACACTGTACACACTTTTTAACTGTGAAAATGTGGAAATAAAAATATATGATTAAATAAATAACAGTAAGAGGCAGAGAGGAACACTGCACAGCCATACCTATGCAACTCATGGTCGTGATGTCCAGATAGAAACCATCATAACAGTCGCAGGTGTAACCTTCTTCTACACGAATACAGCGGCCGTTCTCACATCCCTGAGAGATACCACACTCCTCTGAACTCAGGCTTCCATATGGCTCATATCTCCCTAAAACACAATCAAACAGACATTTTTTTTACCAGACTAGCATAATGCTAATGCCTAGATCTTAAAAATTATCAATTTTTTATCCTCTGAACTCACGTTCATAAACTCTCTGTGGTCCTTCTCGTCTGTCAGGGAGGATTGGAAATGGGGGCGGGGCTCTCCAAATCTCCTCCCCCTCTCTCTCATTGTAAGGAGAATTCTCTGGGAGGGGGGCCAGGCTCAGTGGGAGCCCATCTGAGCGGGCTGGCAGGGGTCGTGCCTCAAATGCCCGCTCGTTACGGGGGTCCGGGATCCCAAAGGGAGGGCCAGGGGCGGTTTCATAATCAGCCTCCTCATAATATCGACTCCCGCTGGAAAAAATTTGCAATCTATAATCAATAAGATTGTACACAACTTGAAATGTACTGATCATACAGTTATTAATCCAATAAACTAATTTTGTTATTCAGAAACATGACTACCCAATGGCTGGCCGTCTATAGGGGGGGTCTGGGGGTCCGTATGAAGCTGGCGGTCTGTCTCTTAGTCCAGCCCTCCTTCCTCCCAGGCTGTAGTCATCATAATCAGTAGGGAGGTACTCCAGGCGCCCAGGCAGGGCCTCAGGAAATTCAGGGGGGCCGTAAGGTGGGTGGTATCCCCCTGTACCGGGTGGAGGGCCAGAACCAAAACGCTCGTAATAGCGAGGAGAGTAAGGAGGAGGGCCCAGCTCATTACACAATGCCTCATGGGCCTCTGATCAGGAGGTAAAACGCATTAACAACATTACGAGAGCGTTAAAAAGCAATAAGTAGCAGATGGCATGGGTAAAATTGTGCAAACCTTCATCTCTCCGGGGACAGAGGGCACACTGCATGCCCCACGCTTCACCATACAAACAGCAGCACTCAGTGAAGGTCAGCTGAACTCCTAACAGAGGGCTCTGACACACCAAACTGGCTGTGACATGACGCCAACAGAAGTTTAGGTTCTCGTCTGTGCAAAGAAATAGAAAGCAGAGAAAAAAGCACAGGAGTGAACTACTGGAACAAAATGTTACATGAGGAACAGGTACTTTCAAGTTACACACTTACAAGAAAGTGTGTATTTGGAGGAAACAAAATTTGACAAGCACAAAATGTTTTGCAAACTGATGCAACACAAATTTTGTTTTTATACTTTAGAACTGTAAGTGTTGACATGAATATGCAAGCCAATAACAAACCACAACTGGAAATAATCTGAAAAAATAAATGCCACCTTTAAAATTTTTCTTTTTTTTATAAAAAATGCTGTACCATGTGTAACATAAACATTGCTTTATGTGTAATATATAAAAGGTTAATGGCCTTTACATTTTCTTCATTCACTCACCAATGGCAGGTATGAACAAGTTAACTTTGAGCTTTGCGTGTATTCATGCACATCGTACCTTCAGTGAGGCCGCTTGCATTGACACAGTTGTGCTGTGTGTCATCCAACACTAGAGGGGGCTCACACGTACAGTAATACGTGCCTAAAGTATTTACACACGTTCCACCAGAACATGCGTCTTCACTTTCACATTCATTATTATCTGCAGAAAGAGACATACACATACAGAGAGCGAGAGAAAGACAGAGAGAGAGACTTTAGCCCTCTAAAAAGACAAACAGCACTCTCAAGAAAGCCTTCTAACTCATTAATTGAATTAAATAAATACCACACAGCTTCTAAAAGTAATTTGTTTAGTGCTAAACACTTTTTTCTCAACACTGTTTTCCATAAATTCCATAAATGTGTGGAATTCTATTGCATTCCACACATTTCCCAACTCCGCTCAGTCCAATCGAAGATTGTGTTTAAGACAACCAGTGAATCAGTATTAAGTATTAATAGTATTAATAATGCTGACCGATGCATTCCATCAGCTCTGTGTCGTAGTAGAATCCACTGGGGCAGTAACAAGCATAACCGGGAATGTTGTTGACACACACACCGCCCTTACACACCTCTGGATCAAACAGCTTACATTCGTCCACATCTGTTCGGAGGCCAAGCACACACAGTACACAGAACAAATGAGCAAAAACACTAACGGCACATGTATATAGAACATAGTTAGCAATTTATTAGTAGAAGGCTATATATGGTTTATATAGTAAGCTATATAGACTATATAGAATCTGTGGGGTTATTTGAATTATACTTCACCCTTGTAGCTGAAAGCTCCTGTTTCCGTGGTAACATACCCCCTTCCACTGGGACACAATGACTGGTATTCCGCTAAATGGAGAGAGGCGAGTTGACGAAATGAGAAAGTGTGGCACAGTGCAAAAAAACAAATAGTATATTTTGTTTTCTCTGTGTTTGTTCACCTGTTCCGACTTCAGGACAGATGTCATAGCGGCAGAGAAGACCCCAGCCCTGGCCGGCCGTACAGCAGCACTCCTGCAGTGTGCTGTTCTGAGCCAATGTCTTGCACATGAAGGGCTCTGAGATGCCGTAGTAACACTCTCTCAGTTCTCCAGGACGAGCTTGGGGAAGAGAGCCAGACCCTGACCCAGAAGAGCCCATCGATTCACGGCCAACTGATGTAGAAGAAACTCTGTCAGGCTGTCTTGTGAGACCTGTATTAATCCAAACACATCAAATCAGAAGTACAGAGTTTTTAAACAAAGACTGTCATATACTACAAAAACCTATTAATTTATTTAAATGTTTATGTTCAATTTGGGTCAATATAAGTAGAACCTCAAATGAAATAATTATTTAAAAAAATGTATGCCATAACTATTAAGACAAAAACTTAAACTGATTTGATCATACAAACCCCAGAGGGCAGCACAGAAACAGCACTCATCTTCTGTTTTTGGTAGGGTTGTGTTTGTGTCGTAGTGTGTGTTTACCCGGACTAGCTCGGTTTACGCACTGCCCTGCCACCGGATCAAATTCCTCATGTCCATTTTCACACTCGCATGTGAAAGATCCCTCCACGTTCCAGCAGCGTGCCGTGCCACACACTCCCTGCATCGTGTCACACTCGTTTATGTCTGGAGAGAGACATCAATGTATATTTTGTGTGACAAAGTTGGGCAGCTTTTCTGCACGATTCATGGAATCGGACATCATTACTTTTGTATTTTACGTGACTCACCGACACACGCCTGCCCATCACCTGTGGACTCATAGCCCTGGTCACAGATGCACTGATACGTTCCAATCAGATTCTGACAGAAGGCATGTTCTCCACACACCGTCTCATTGGCACACTCATTGACGTCTGAGGGAGAGACTTTATTTACATTGTGCACATTGAATACAGCTACAGCCTTTCAGTTGTATCATTTGTTTGTGTTTAAGGCTTACCCACACACTCTCCTGTGGGTGTGATATGGTATCCAGGCTCACAGGATGTCACACAGCGGAAGGAACCGATGGTGTTCTCACAGCGCTGGGATCCACACACAGCCCCCTCAGAGGCCAAACACTCATTCACATCTGCAGAAGGGAATAGGCTGAACTGAGCACCGCCCTCCACACACACATACACACTCATCCCTGATCCGTCACAGTTCAGAGTGAAACTTTTAAATGACCTCAGAATTGTATACTTTCATTTTCTTCAATATAGGATAATTACTAATAAAAATGTACACACATATGTATTTATTATTATATTATTATTATATTGTAGCTATATAATTTATTGTATAGGGTGTGGTAGAGGGACATTTATTCATTTCCCAGAATCCTCTAACTGTGGTGTAACTACATTCATTTTATTTTATTTAATTAATTTAATTGAATTTTGAATCTAACATCCTGTGAGACCTGGCTAATTAAATTCACATTCCAGCTCATGACTTTAAATGGAAGCCGGTTCTAAAATTTCACAATTAAATTCAGAATTCTTATTTCCTCCTGTAGTTTGCATGCAAGCCAATGTCTGTATTAAAAGCACATGTTTACGAGTACAAGTTTGTACCCAGACAGGCTGTTCTCTCTGGGTTGGTGATGAAGCCGGAGTGGCAGTGGCACACAAATGATCCCTCAGTATTGGTGCAGCGGCCGTCCTGACAGACTCCCTCTCTTGCACACTCATCCACATCTGATAACACACACAAACCAGCATGACATCATCCCAAACAACGCTCTGTTTATACAGACATTTATACAGTCTGACAGTGAGATTACTGGGATATCTGTACAGGATTCAGCCTTGCAGAAATGACACAAAAGAGCCATTAGAATTAAAAACGGTTAGACTGTTAGTATGACAAAACATTTAGTTTAATCAAATATAGAAATTCAGTCATTGTTTACTCAATGTTTACTCATTGATTACTTATGTTGTGTTAAACTGCAAATCTGACATTCCCTAATTCTAATTAGTTACATACAGTTCTACTAAGTTGCATCAAAACTAGCAGACATTTTTTTCCCTTGATTAATTTTTCTTATTTCTTGAAACATAGCTATGCTTTGTGTCTGGTGTCTTACCTTGGCAGGATGTCCCATTGACGCCGCTCTTGTATCCCGGTGCGCAAACACACTTATACGATCCGTCTGTGTTCTGACACTCTCCTCTTGGAAAGCAGAAATCTCCTTCCAGACACTCATTAATGTCTAAGTGAGAATGACAGCAGAATGGTTAAAAACAAATTCAGAGTCAGACTGATTACGCATTCACATTATAACAGAGTTAGAATGTAACAGCCAATCAAAAACAGCCAATGCTTCAGGTTCAATGCTTCAGTGTTTTCTATAGGTTCAGAGAAACATGAAAGTTAACTGGGCTCTGTAAAAACCTTATTTTTATCTTTAGAATAATAATAAGCTCTTGTAGAACAACAGAATGACCCTGGGTTAACAATTTCAAAGTTGAAATTGCCCTGTATTTGTGTATAAAAAATTATACAAAAGCTTATGTGAAAAGAAGCCATATTTAATATGAATTCTCACTGACCTCTGCATTGGCGCCTGGGACCAGCTGCTCTATATCCGGGTAAGCAGTCGCAGCGATAAGACCCATCTGTATTCACACACGAGGCCTGTGGTCCACACATCTGAGCACTGACACATTCATCAATGTCTGAAGGGAAAGCAAACAAGCTTTCCATTTATTACTGTGTTTGACAAGCCAGGAACTGACAGCAACGTGACAACGACAAGGCGATATAGGGCTTGATCTTACTATATATTATACAGTATATATATTACATATATATTTATATAATTTAAATGTATAGGTCTGGTCAGTTTTTTTAAGAAAATAAACCTACAAATGTTGTCCTTGTCGTCTCTGTGTGTTAAACTGTTACAGGAGAAAGTTTGAATACATCTTTGAGACAAAATACAAAATAGATCTTTAAGACAGATGTGTCTTTTCTCCCTCCCCGACCCCACCACCTTTCGCTCTTTCGCTTTATCTCGCTGTCCTCAAGATTTAAACAGAAACCTTACGCGGAAACAGACAATCGTGCCCAAACATGTGGCTGAGATTTGAGTTCTGCCATCTGTGGGCCACATGCCCCTTCACACCAAACCCCTTAACTAAAGAGGAAGGAACAGAGAGTCAAGAAAAGACAGATAGTCCCAGAGTAACAAGGCCCTGACACATTTGTTTTTCTGTAACCGCCTTTTGTTTGCCAAAGCCAGCTTTCTCCAGGACATCCTTTATTTTGTGGCAGGACTGTCAGCAAACCTGCAGCTGTTTACACTCAAAACACTTTCAAGTGGATTTGAATCCACATTGGATCCACAATACACGGGTTGCTCCAAGAAGCGTGCGCAACAGGCATTTACAAAGATTTAAAGTGACATTGTGATTTTATGAAACCACATGTCGGAAATGCCTTGTGGGTTATCGTCTAACCTGTACAGCGTCCGTTCTGCATGCTGTGGCCGTCCCTGCAGGCAATGCACTGGTACGAGCCTGGAGAATTCACACACTGCTGACCGGGACACTGCAGTGGGTCCAAACATTCGTCAATGTCTAATGCAGACAGATATATGAAGCTTGTGTCAATAATGTTAGATGAGATGGGAAGAAGAATCAAGCAGTGACACGACGCTGTGTGTTCTATTACCGGCACAGGTGCTGTCCTGTAGTTGGAAGCCTACAGAACACACACATCTGAAGCTGCCTGGAGTGTTTTTGCACTGGCCGTTAGCACAGTGAGATGGATTTCGGGCACATTCATCCACATCTGAAAAAACACACGAGACAAAGCGGCTGTTAGAGCCACAAATTGACTGGGGTAGAAGTTTGAAACACAGCTGAAATTTGCATACAGTACATACGGTTGCAATTTAAAACTTATACCTCTCTGTCACCATCTGTGTTTAAAACATAAAATTGCATGTTTCCTTAAGTTTAAATGAAACAAGTTTCCCAGGAAATCAAACTCAAAAGGTCACATTATAAATGATTTTTTTAAACTTACCATCTCACCAAGGTCACCATTTTAAACAGTTAACTGTGTAACTGTTTAATAACTAATTTTTGTTTATTCTTAACCAAAATAATTAGACTGCAGCTTTTAAAAAACAGGCCAGTATCTAAAAATAATATTTTTGATATTTAAAAATAAATATAAATAAAAGCATATTAACAATAAATCCAGGCTATCCCTGCAACTACACGTCTGTAAATTGACAGGAAGAGCTACCTTGACAAAGGCCGTTATGAACCTCAAAGCCCGGCTGGCAAGACACACATCTGAAGGAGCCGATGGAGTTCACACACTCTTTCCCTGGACACTGAAGTTCATTCTCACACTCGTTCACATCTGGAGCATGGAAAGAAACACCTCTAAACATCTTTATTTCATGAGCCAAGCTACTATAAATAACCCATAGGTGTGAATGCAAAAACACAACTATAAAACATGGAGTTTAAGAAGGTGTAATGTACAAAAACAGCTCAGCGCTTAATGGCTATGACTGCATGCTGTACCTCTACAGATGTTTCCATCCAGTTTGAAGCCAGGCTGACACACACAGCTGTAGCTACCTACAGTATTCTCACAGCGTCCATTAACACACAGTGAAGGAGTCTGTCCACACTCATCTATGTCTGAGACATATTAAGTTACACATTCAATTATTATTCATACAGTAAAAGGTTTCCATGCTGGAAAAAGCAGGTATTCAGCTGGTTTTATTGCTGGCTGAAGATGGTGTATGAGGTAGAACAACTGAGATTGACCTGGTAGAACATCTAAGTCATCCAGTTTAGAGTTTGTAGATGATTTTGGCTTGATCTGAACCTAATCTGGAAAAACCTAATCTTTCCAGCACTATTACAACAGCTTTCTTTGGTTGTACAATCTTAACACTTTGTTGATGTTTGGAGTTACCTGCACACGCTCCGCTCCTGAAGCTAAATCCAGGCCTGCAGGAAACACACCTGTAGGAGCCCTGAGAGTTCACACACTCCTGTCCAGGACACTGAGCCGGATCTTCACACTCGTTCACATCTAAAATGCAGGTTCACACAAATGAGACATACACAAATCAGACAAAACACAGTTAAAGTGAAAGTGACCTGTTTTTGTCAGTTATGGTTACCCACAACCAAAATGTGACTTTCGTTGCGCAATCCTAACAATTAATTTGTTTACGTTTTGGAATTTGAGATTTTTTTTTGGAGTTACCTGCACACGCTCCGTTTTTGAGGCCAAATCCAGGCCTGCAGGAAACACACCTGTAGGAGCCCTGAGAGTTCACACACTCCTGTCCAGGACACTGAGCCGGATCTTCACACTCGTTCACATCTAAAACGCAGGTTTATACAAATACACACAAATGAGACATACACAAATCAGACAAAACACAGTTAAAGTGAAAGTGACCTGTTTTTGTTAGTTATGGTTATTCATAACCGATATGGGACTTTAGTTGCACAATCCTAACAGTCATTTTGTGGAATTTGAGATTTTTTTTTGGAGTTACCTGCACACGCTCCGTTTTTGAGGCTATATCCAGGCCTGCAGGAAACACACCTGTAGGAGCCCTGAGAGTTCACACACTCCTGTCCAGGACACTGAGCCGGATCTTCGCACTCATTTATATCTGAAACACAGGTTTTCCCAAGTGCACACACACATATCAGATAAAACAACTCACATTTTTCCTCAAATTTTCCTCAATGAATTCAGTATGAGTTACTGTACCTATGCAGGTGCTGCCCTGCTTCTTATATCCGGTTCTGCATGTACACCTGAAACTGCCTGGTGTGTTCTCACACAGACCATTAGAGCAAAGAGAAGGTGTCTGACGGCACTCATCAATATCTGAACAGAAATAAAATGCTCTGTTAGTTATCTCAGTGTTTCAGTGTATCGGGTCACAACTTCCTCTTTTGATGTTTTGAGAGCTTATTAATGGCCACTATTACCTGAGCACCTTCCATTGACGAGACCAAACCCAGGCCGGCATGACACACACCTGTACGAGCCCTGAGAGTTTAAACACTCCTGACCCGGGCACTGCGAAGGGTCCTGACACTCATCCACATCTGCATTGTACACAGAAACCCACCACAAACAATTATAGCTTAAGCCTTAATGCACCTTTACATCCTAATCAAACACTGTATGTTTATCTTCTTACCCACACAGGTGTTGGACTGGAATCTGTATCCTGTTCGACACGAACATCTGTAGCTGCCTGGTGTGTTCTCACAATGACCGTCCGCACAGGGGGGCGGAGTCCGGCGACATTCATCAATATCTGTGACAGAGACATTATTTACTTCAAAAGATCACTTTGACCTTTGCAGGTATGTGTGGAACAGATATTAAAACACTGTAAAATTTTCCAGTTTCTTGTGTAAACAACATGTTGATGTAGTGACACTAGTGATTTGCTCAATCGCAAAAAAAGGTCAAGAAATTTGGCAAGTGGAATTTGCATGTATCAAGTCTTCTGCGTAAACATCCTTAATGACAAATCTAGTTTAAATACATTGACACAGCATCAAAGTAAAGGAAAGTGACAGAAAGGGAAGAAATATTTACCATCACTCCATTGATTACCTGAGCATTGTCCGTTAAGCAGGTCAAAGCCAGGTCTACAAGACACACACCTGAACGACCCCTGAGAGTTCACACACTCCTGACCAGGGCAGCGATGAGGATCAACACACTCATCTATGTCTATAAATAATTAAAAAGACACAAAAATAATCTCATACATCCCAATTTTCCAGTGACAAAACTGAAACTTTTAGCCTATAATTCAATACATATACATGTACAATGTACTTACTTCATTGCAAAGATAAAAAGGATTCAATATGAAATTTGGAATATTACCTATACAGTTGTTGTCCTGTAGCTTGTATCCAATTCTGCACACACACCTGAAACTGCCCAGTGTGTTCTCACAGCGGCCATTATTACAAGGATTGGGTACCTGACGACACTCATCGACATCTGTGGCATTGGTTATATTGGTTTTATCAATACATTTATATAGTACATTACATGTACTATAACACGCGCATTTTAAAACTGTTTTATAAGCAGTTCCATGATTCTAACAAAAAGTAAGTGCAGACAGAAGATGTTTTTACCAGTGGATCAAAAGAAAAATGACTAACCGATACACTGAGTCTGTTGGGTGTTGGTCTGATATCCTGATGGACACACACAGCGGAAACTACCCCCTGTGTTCTCACACTGTCCCACAGAACATGGCCTGGGTGTCAACAGGCACTCGTTTATATCTGTGTGTGTGGAGAAAGAAAGAGATGGGGAGATGATTGTTTAAACATTGTTCTTCATCAATTACACATCCATCTCATCTTTTCTGTCCAAAACTGACCAGAACTAAAGGGTTATTGTCCCTGAACTATTACTCTTATGGCCCTGGAGGTCATGAAACTTAATGTGGAAAAGGCCAGTTTCTTAGCTAGCAGAGTCTCTCTCTGACCTTTGACCTTTTAATGGTTTAGAAGAGCCTGGGAGAGAAAGAGGAATCTTACACAAAGCCAAATAATGTTGAGTCATAAAGCGCAAAAAATAACTGAAACATGCCGTGGGAACAATGCAGGAGATTTAGTGTGCAAGGAACATCTAATAACATTATTTGGAGGGCATGTTTTGAAAGCCTTCAGTTACATTTTTTCATTTTGTATTTTAAATGTTTTTAAATACGCCACATTTTGTCTGTTATGTCAAAATTAACTTAAGAGTTTGGAAGTTTGCAATGTTGCTTAAAAAAAACAAAACTGTTGATGATTTCAAATGACTAAATAATCAAAACTGTTTGAAATGTTCCATTTTAGGTCATGCAATAACACATTCATACCTTGGCAATGACCCTGCTGAGGATTGAGTATATATCCAGTATTGCACATACAGGTGTGTCTGCCGCCGGGCAGGTCAATACAGCGACCCTGTCCACACACCTGAGGTCTTGATTCACACACTCGTACATCTGGGTGAAGCCACACACATACACCATGAACACAGTTTCAAATAATAGCTGGTCAACATCTCAGAGATGCTGGTCTTAACCTGACTCACACTTTTTTCTATGCTTTTTTCAAATTTATATTGAACCATAAAGAACCCACTGAAAAAGTCAGCCAGATGAAGCTGGCCAGTGAATGTTTTGTGTTTTATAACTGTAGTAGGTTGCTGTTAAATTAAATCTGCAGAATAACATAAATAAGGCTGAAATGTGTTTAAATGCTTAAGCATCAGATAATGTGATACTTAAGTAATGCTTAAGTATCACATGCCAATAGAACAGTTTTCTTACCCTGTCTAGGTGGGAGTGGGTGAGGCGTGGCTGGCACAGGAAGTGGTCTGGCTGGAGATATTGGCTGTCTGTTGACAGAAGGCCGACTAGTATGAGTCCGGACAACAGCTGCAAACAAACAGATTAAAACTAACAATAACACAGCTGCACTTTACTGTATTTATATGATATCTGTCTGTAAACACATATTCATCTGTTGCGTTTTCATAAGGAATTATGTCACTCACGCGTAATCACTCTAGTTGGCTGGCTTGTTGCTGCAGCGGCGCTCCCGGGACGGACGTTGGGCGGCTGTTGAGGTCTGGCAACTGGAGACCCATCTTGTGTGGATGTGCGACCATTCTCAGAGACCACAGGCGGCCCACCAGTACCGAGCATCTCCACTAGCCTCTGATTAAACTTGACAGCTGAAGCAGAATAATGGTATCCTGGTCCAGCAGGACAGATCTCTTTAAAAGCAGCTGTAGACACAAAGTTTAACACTCATGTGAACACAACAGAATCTGGTCTATAAACAGTTTTTGTACACAAGTTGAGCCAGAAACCTTGAGTTATCTGGAAAGGCAACACAGGGAGAAACACAACAAACTTGTTTTGAAGCCCTACTGGTATGTGAAAAAAACAGACAAATTACACAGTAAATATTGACTCCTTTGATATTTCTCCAGATATTTTCAAAGAAATATTGCTGATGTGGGTGGGAACGACATCCTTGAGGAACTGTTGAACTTCTTATGCTAAACCAACTCCAAATGTTAAACAACCAAATGTTGTTTCAATGTTCTGTACTAAAACAATGTCAGCAGTTCTATCACTCTAACTCGTCTCCCAACCCTCTTCCTGCACTTCTGCATCAAAGACGTTCAATGAGGTTGAGGTTTCAGAAAGGACGGATGCATTCCACAAATAGGAGGTTTGGGTGAATCTGACAAGCCTCTTACCTGAGCCGAAGTAGGGACATAACTCACACTTCCTGCCCCAGGCTTTACCAACCCGACTGCAGCAGCAAATCTGTTTGGTGATGTTCTTCAGGATGGGCAGTGAGCAGGAGCCTTGATTTATGATGCGGAAACACTGGCCCTTCTCCTCAGAGATCACCTTCTGCGCTGTGAGGGGAAAACAACGGTGGAATAATGCTGTTGTCTCACAGATAACAAACTGGTAGGGACACCAAAACTGAGTTTTACATTCAAGTCATACATCCTGAACGTTTAAAGACATAAATTTAAACATGCAGAAACCTTCATGCAGATCCCAATACATTCCTTTAACAAACCCAAAAACAAGTGAAGATGAGTCTTCATTTGGCTTCTTTAGGTGGGTTTAATGTCTCTTAATGGAAGATTCTGCCATTACTTGCTATTTTTCAAATGTCATTCACACACCGTGTATTTAAAGTTGACAAAGAATGGGTTTGGCATCACTGATACGTGGTGAAATGTATCTGCAAGATTTTGTGAAAAACAAGTTACTTTTTGGTCTAAAATATAAAGCAAATATTTGGACTAAAATATAGTACATTATTATATAAACAATTGGACAGTTTGCAAAACATCTTATTTGTTAAAAATAGGTATAGAATGACACGAGAATGAGTAAATAATGACAGAATATTTTGGTGGACTGTTTCTTTGAATTCAATACAGATTAAATGTCACCATAACTGACAGGGTTTGTTATCAATGTCATACCTAAAAAGTCAATAATTAATTTCAATGAACAAAGCAGTTTCATGGAAACAAACATTTCTGCTACTCATTTTACATTGACATCACAATTTTGGCACATTGATTGGTTTGGCAGCACAAACAAGCCTTACAGGAGAGCCAGGCATACAATAATCAGCCGCAGAGCCACTGGACATATAGATCAGCTTGAGCAATCACTGCAGTAATATATGCACAGACTGACACGTATCTGTTAC
Organism: Yasuhikotakia modesta; assembly: GCA_036877545.1. NCBI lineage: Eukaryota > Metazoa > Chordata > Actinopteri > Cypriniformes > Botiidae > Yasuhikotakia > Yasuhikotakia modesta. Next base: position 87,590 of record JBAJNP010000146.1, on the reverse strand, counting down.
ACACATAAGGACGGCACACATACTGTAGCTGAACTTACCTGGAGGCTGACTGACACACATACACATGCTCAGAGTCTAAAGAAGGCTTGAGAACATTCAGACAAGAAGAAAACGTGATTAAAATAGAGTTTCCCAGGTGAAGAACAATAAAACAGACAAAGAGACGCAGGTTCCGGTTGACTGGAAATCTTCAGAAATCAGGGGGCACTGAATTGTCAGTTTTTGATACATAAACACAGGGTTGGTCAGGCAAGCCCCGATGCAAAGATGCATATGCACAGAATCAGGTCAGAGGTCAACGGATAGCGCCGCCCAGCAGTCATCTTTGAAGCAGCACCCGGCGTCAAGAAATGCCCACTGGAATAGACAGATCTACAGCACCACACAGCCAAAACCTTGAAGTCATTTGTCTTGACATTGCACTGTGGACTTTGACAAGTGTTTTAGTTGATAATACACAGAAGTTTAACTAGCTAAATGAACAAGGTAACCAGCTTTACTAGAAGACTATGCTGGTTGACTAGCTTCACCAGCTAAGATTTTTAGCTTTAAGATTTTGTTGAACATCATGGTTACGCTGCCCCAGCATAAACCAATGTGGACCAGACCTTGGACCACACTGGTCTAACCTATTCTTTTTAGTAGGAGCATGGACATGGTAGAATAACAAGTAAAGAGAATTACATTAAGTTAATGTATGACTGAAGGCTGTAGTTGTGTGGCAAGGCTGCCCTGCCATATTCCCGTCACCAGCCTCCTCCCAGGCAACAACTTGGTGTCCGACAGCTCCGTACTTACAGATGCAGATTCCATGAGAGGCGTCCAATAAGTAGCCATCTTTGCAGATGCAACTGTAGCTCCCCCGGGTGTTAACACAATTCCCATTCTCACAGAAACCAGGCTGCAAACACTCGTTAATATCTACACCAGAGGATGAAAACATTCCTGTCACAACTCCACAAAACACTGCAAATGTGTTGATGTGTCCATTTTCAGTGTTTGTGTGTTAATACATATATCAGACCATGTTAGCCATATATCAGGCTATTCTTGACTGTTATTTGGCTGGTATTTGCCTGGCCAAGAAACTTTGGATGAAAAGGAAATACGTAAACATTGACCTTTAATACTGTTTTTGGTTTCCCAAACCCTTTTAACATATTCAAACAAACGGGTTATTGAAGATCAAGTTTTTGAAACAGATGATGACATGTTGGACCACTCAAATGAGCATTTACTGGAAAACAAAGGGAAAAAAGAAACAGTGAAAATAAGAGAGAGAAACAATAGGTCTGGTGTTGTTGTTTGAGCATCAGATCACCTCCAGCTATAAACTGATTTTCCAGTCTGTTTATTAAACCATCTGGTCAGCAGCTCTGATTGAGATCTAGATTGAGAAACATTGTTGTTGATTCTCCTAGATTCTCACAGATACAGACATACTGTAAAGAGTTATTCAATCATAATTACAAAAGTCTGTTGTTTGGAGTTATCCGTTTTGTTAGTAAAAACGTTTGGGAACAATGTTTTGTTTGTGTTCTGATGGAGTTGCTAAATCATGTTGGATGCTTCATGGTACTCCAACTCTAGAAAGTGTCTATTGCTAATGGTCCTTACAATAATGTATTATGGTGGTACTATGATATGGTGATGTCATCAGATAGTTGCCATATTCATGACAACATTAATTTTTTTTATCTATTAGATTCCACTAGGTTGTACAGGCTATTGTATAATATAAACAAATAGTCTATTCACTATACTCAGGCATTGTTTTAGCAAATGCAGGGTTGCCACCATTTTGGTATGTAATGTTCATGATCAAATCACTTCCATATCAATTAAACAGGTGTCCATGAGGATCATGAATTTTGACAGATGCACAAGCAGTTGTTTTTAAAACCCAGGGTTAACAGTAAACCAGGATTAATAGATTTGTAGAGATATATTCGGTTGCTCCCTGGACAAAGAAAAAAAAACAAAAGCTTTGGGCCCTGTGAAAAAACCTGAGAACAGGAACCATTAAGGATAGGATTCTTACCCACACACTGTGTCCCGTTGACCCTCTCAAAGCCTTTCGGGCAACTTTGTCCATTTACTGCGTTTCCTGTGAAGATAGCAACACACTGAGCTCCAGTGACCTGAACTACTGGAGGAATGCCTGAAGAAACCTACACTGCCTTCCTGTTAAAAAGCTAAAGCATGTGACTTCAGGTCAGAAGGTGACCTGGCTTGAGCTTCTTAACTATCATTACCAGCAGGAAACTAGTTGTTATGCACGACTGTACTTGTTCACCAGACCTGCACTAGTAGAGATTTATGCTGGACTAAATTACTCCCCTCAGCAGAGAAATTATTGTTTTTTTTGTATGTACATATGGGAAAATTTAGCTTAATTTTAATCCCTTCAGAACGTAACAAGGTTTAAGTTTGTGTTCTGTTTATAATCTCTGTCTCTCATTCTTTTGGTCACTGACCAAAACCATCAGTTTCCTGTTTGGTGCAAGAACTTATTTGTGCAGAGTTGTGCATCCATTTATCTAATACAGAGTGACTTCTCTCTTTATAAACTAAGACATGTTCACTAATCTGTCTTTTCACAACAAAGCTTCTAGCAATTTAAGCATAGTTTCCACAGTGCCTCACAAAGGAGAAAACAACTGTCCCTGTGAGGTTAAATATTTGTGGATGCAACACAGATCATTCCATGGTATTGTATTAGCCGTTTTATGGCACTGGGTGAAATCTATTATGTAACCATGCGCTGACTGTTATCAACCCTCAGGGTCGTCAAGCAGTTATGAAAATATTTTGCTGGCAAACAAGACAAAGAAACAACAGCACAACTGTACAAAAGGTTTCAACAGAAATATTTCAGTAACTGGGTTTTGCATCCAAAGTCCAACTTTGCAAATTTGTGTTTTCTCTAGCAGCCTAACATTTAGTTTTAACTGTTTTAAATTAGAATCGTTTGTGAAACAAGTCAACACAATAAAGCCACATTTCCAACCTCTCAGGCAAGACAAAACAAAACAAAGAAGGTAGATTTACTTTGTTGACAGGATAATACTATTTGTCATAAATGTCGGTTTGGGATAAGGTGTTGCATTTTATAACTAAAACGGCTGTTTTATTTTTATAAAATGTATTACAGTTGATGCTGTCTGAAGCAAAAGTTGCATTTTTATTTTAAATTTCATCATTGTCGTTTTTGCTGTTCCAGCATGTTTCCAAAAATATTTAGCTTTAAAATAACAGTGACAACTTACAGTACAACACTATCTAGCGTCACAACATGCCCAGATAATTTCTGGTGCTGGTGTATTAAAGCCAACATGTTTTGAATGCGTCTTATATAATAACCCCTGGTGATGTAATTTTTGTCACTGAGTTTAATATAAGACAGTGGTGTTGATATAATTTTCTATTACAGTTATAAAAGTAAATGTTAAAAGTAGTAATCATCAAGTTAATCAGCAATGTAAATACACTGTAATGTTTAGCCAGACGGAGGGGTGATGGCGGCACTGTAACAATAACATAGTAGCCAGACTTAAATGACAAGCCTGCCAAAGAATCCAGTAAAAGCTATATTCATCGTCTGAAGTCAGCGCCTGCTGCATTTTATGTTTTACAAGACAGTCGTATGTTTTTACAGTCAGCTGAACTGCTATCAGTACATATGTGAGCACAGACATAACAAACTTGTTATTATTTAGTGCTTTGTGCTCAAAATACAAACTGTGCTGCTGTAACTCTGAACAAAAGTGAACAATCACAGTGTTTATTGTATATGAGTCCGGGCTCACAGTAGAGGCCGGCTCTGTGTTTTAGATGCAGCTGGAACAAGACTCACCTGAACCTGTTGGGCAGAGCGTGCACTCGTTGATGCCCCAGGCTTTTCCAGACCCCCTGCAGCACATCTCCTGACTCCGCAGACCAGGCAAAGGAGAACTGCACTGTGGGATGGAATGAGGAACGTGTTTAATTAGAGACTGATGTTTTTAATCACTCTGAGGTACAACCTACTTAGTATGAAGATTTAACTTTCACAACAGGAAGCTGTTGCTCTGTCCACTCAGATAATTTACTAGTCCAGTCAGAAAATAGATTTCTGTGGTTATGATGTCACAGTCACAGGAACATAAACATATGGACACCCACATATCAATACATTTTTACACACAAAGGTGTATAGGTGCCAGGTGTATAGGTTGCCTGGTAGGTGCCAGTCATAACAGAGGTGATGTAAATAACTGAAAAAACATTAATCTTAAAGGTACATTTTAAAACAGCCGCTTAATTTAGACAGTGAAAGAAAGGGTGGAAAACAGCCACGTAATATTCAATATGACTATATTTGGTGGAATTGTGACTAAAGTTGTATGTGGAAACGTGACATAACAAGGCATAATCACATGTTAAGTCATAATCACATGAAAGAGTAAATCTAAAATATTAAATCACAGAGTCATAGACAAGTCGACCTCAATTTATCAACTACAGTCCAGACAGGGATGGGCTCTGTTCCAGCTGGACGTGAATCTAAAGCCAGAAGATTTTATTTCTAAACAAAAAAAAGTAAAAAATGAAAACAGCATAGCGAACAGATTTAGAACAAAAGAGCTTTAATCTAACCTGTCCATTGCGGACTTCTCTGAAGCAGTATTTGAAGCCAGATGACTCAGTGTAGACTGAATCTCCACGTATGGTCTGGGCTTGTATCCGTGGGGGCGGGGCCTCCGCTCTCTCTCCAGGGAGATGTCGCGGGCGAGCGCCCGAAAGCCCCGCCGACCATGTGACCGTTTCGGACTGTTCATGCACAGTGGGCCCATAACCCACCTTTAGCACCTGGTGGATTTTTACACTGGCCTCTGGAGGGTGCTGAACTCTGACCTTTACCATGGGGGACCCTAAAAGACAAATCAAATCAAACTTCCTGATCCACATTGTGGTAAAACTCAAAATAAACAGATTTCAATTATCAATTATCATCTGATTGACTTCTTAAACCATCAGCCTCAGTCCTACTTTTGACATTTGAAGGCAGTAAATATGAAATCAGACATGGTTACATATACAATAAGGTTTATATAAGGTTTCCTTAATATATCTTGATAAATTAATTGGTTCATTGATAAATGTACAAATAATTATGCCTTTGGCAATGTAGTATTGACAGACACATGCACACAATCACATATTAACAAAAGCACTAACTTACAACAATATCTGTATATGTAAATGGCATTTGAAAAGCAGCAAAAATAAATAATGAAGGCTTGGACAAAAACTTGTGCAAGACAGTTTAATGTGACCCACATATAACAAAAGCTGAAATCTGTTAGTCGCAATAAAACTCCAGGGAAGAAACCCTTAGACATCTCAATCTCACTGCTTCCCATGTACATGCCTGTAAACACTACAAACTATTCGTGACACACTTACTCACACAAATATTCGGACCCCTCCGTCACTGCTGCAAGTGCAGCTGTCACCGGTCATGTCATAACACTATCTTCCAAACACACAATGCAGCAGAGTTCAGGAATTTACAGCCCACCCCATCTGTCACTCACGGCTGCACTCTTGAGTAACGGCAAAATAAAGCCGTAATTCTTTTCATGCGTTTACTGGTTTTCACATAAACAGATTGATGCTCCAGAAATAACACAATGAAAGCAAAAAGCACATGGAGAACCCCAAGTTACGATCTTGGAAAACAAAAAACTTATTCTTATTCTCCTCAAAACGTTCGAACAGTGAATCACTATTACCTCCTTTTTCTAAGAGTTTAAACTTGGCAAAAGACTTCTCCAATTCTCCTCCGGGACGTCCCCTCCTAGCCAAACAGGCATTAAAATACAATGCTGTTGCTTTCCTGTCCTGTGGCTTATTAAAGAATAGCTGACGATTTGAAGGTCTGTGTGAATATACGCATGGCTTTCTGATAATGCAGGGGTAGATATTAAATACAGACACAGTGAGTATGGGCCTTATTTGTGGAAGAACATCTCTCCAGCACCATTTGGGAACATTAACTTCAATTTAGGAATCAAGTGTTACACAACTGTGTAGACAGTCTTCTGGGCTCTTGTAACTCTCATCCAACTTAATGCTTGCACAATAAGGTCCTCCCTGGCACCGGCCTCAAAATACATGAGGAGCAAGATCAGCAAAACAATTTTGCCCTTTAAGGTTTAAACAGCTAATTTAAACTAAACTCACATTTAACGTCATACTGAAGTCATTTCGTGCAATAAAGCTGAAGAACATCAGATCATTGTTTTCAACTTACGCTAAAAATTACAGCTGATAAAACACAATTCTGCACTATATCCTTAATGCTATGGTTTCTGTTTAGATAAGAGCAGAGTTTCTCTGCAAAACCTAAAGAAAAGTGCATTAAACATAGTTTTAGTTTTGGTAACACACAATGAAATGAGTTGAAAATGTTGTCTGTGGCGATGACAGAGATGCTATCAAGAAAATGATAGCGTGGGCTCAAGATGACAGTCCTGCCCTAGATGAGGAATATGACATTGAATATGACAGCCTTATCACAATCCGGTGTCATCAAAATCTGATTAATTAAATTACAACCTCATTAAATTTTGATTTTAGCCAGCATTGTTAATGCAATTTGTTTTAATCCTCAACATTCCCCATGTCTCTGTGTGGTTTTGTTGTGTATTGCCTTGCATTATGAAACCAGTTTTGCATGTGGTGCTTTTATAGTACGAGAGCCTCCTGTGCAAAGGGGTCCTGAGGGCTACAGAGGAGGCCTTTGTGTGCCTGTTCATTTTTCTCTTTGCCAAAAAATGAACTCACCTAAAAAACCATCATGAGTGCCTGATTAAATAAACTAAACTAAAAAATACATAAGCAGTTACAACATTTAGTCAGTGATGCATTAGTGTATTGTGAATGCACACCCAAAATAATAGTTGTAAACGCATAAGCTCTTAAAGACAAAAGCTAATTTTTAATAAATTAGTACAAAATATTACACTGATACACTGGCTTATAAAGTTGCCATTGGAACTGCTGGATATATGGTACAGCAGTTTTGGATACATTTCACAGACACATTGAACCTTGGTGCTCATTTGGTTGATGCATGTTCAAGTCTGGCCACTGATGTTTCCGATCGCAATCCCAAACCCCTTTTCATAATAGTTTCTTGTCACTCTCTATTATGTCTGTCTAATAAAGAGGCAAAAATCCACAAAACAAATTAAAATGCCATCATGACTTAGGGGGGCCACATCCTGACATTGGCCAAAGTTTCTTGATTAAATTAAAGTTCAGAGCTTACATTTCTGTGGACATGGTACAAGTTAATGTCAGGACCCCCAGTACAATGAGCACACATTAATCCTGTCCTGATGTTTTGACAGACACATGATCTACTACCATGTTTAGACATTCCAGATGTGTCTGATATTTGCATGATGTGTGTTTCTGCTTTAATTCAATGCTGTATTTGTGCAGACAGCGGGGCTGATATTGGCACTTTGGAATATGTCCAGATTGTGAATTGTAGCCAAATGAAAACAGAAAATAAATGTCGCCAGTCTGTGACGCTGTTATTTTTCATCGTCGAAACAGTCTGGCCCTGTATGTGGTCATGGGTTACATAACTGAGCGCATTGCCAAAGCACATATTACCTTTTCTAAGAATTGTCACTTAATTTTATATAATTAAGCTTGCTCAGTAATGTATTTATTGTCTAAATAAAGTTCAACAATATGTGTTAATGTTTTTCACAACAGTGTATGACAGAGTAGGGAAAGTAAACTTTATAATGGAACTGAGTGTGCAATAATAAATACTCATATTACTTAAGCAGTTTTGGATCAATACACTGGTCTGTTTTCCATCATTACAGGAGAGACAGGCAATCTCATTAACTATAAGGTTTACTGCATAAATGTGTTTTCTCTATCAGTGCCTTTTACAATACCTTTAATGTATTTTACATACAATTCATTATTTTATATGTATTATGCTTATATATCACTGAAAAGTCATTAAACATCCTATTATTCATTTTTAATACCAGGGTATAAGATGTTTCTATTTTCGTAAGACTGTATTTTTATATAAAAATACAAACAGTCTGACAACAGGCCTATAGTAAAATATGTGCAATGAACTGTATTATAATGTTTTTAAAAGCCACACACTGACTCTTACCATTGGTGTTGCTCTGCTCAGGAGTCTGCAATGGCAGGATGTACTCAGAGGTCATCGGGTGATTGGCCGATTCGGCAGCACCTGACCGTGATTTCTCGATGTCATTGGTGGATGAGCCAGCAGAGACGGGGATGTGACAGAACTTTCCGGTGAAGTTGGGAGGGCACAGACACTGGTCCTTCTGTATGCACACACCCCCATTCTTACACAACAAAGGACACACGACTGCATAAAAAAAGAGAGAGATAAAATGACTCACAAATGAAGATAAATAAACTCAAATCTCAAAAGAATGACTGCATTCAACATTCCTCTGGGTTATAGTCAAATTACCATTGCACAACTTTGTTTTCTTAATCAGAATTTCCTTAATTATTTTTTCTAGTAAAAATGTGTGTGCAAATGCTTCTCAGGTCAAGTTATCTTTATATTTTTACTGGAAACAAGTCAAATAATGATTAAAATAATTTTTGCTGTGAACTGAAACTACAGCTTTATATAACTCTGTTATTATAATGGGTGTTAGCCTAGTTATCTCTCCGGGTCTAGCGCCTTTCAAAATGGGGAAAGTTTCTATAAAAAGCACCAATGTCACGCAACCCTCTCTTAGCTTTCTTTTATTTCATTAAGAGCCTGAGCATGTTTCCATATCATATGTCCGCGATGTCTTAATGCATTTGGAAAGCTTGGAGCGGGACCATGCCTAAATAAATGGAAATAAATGTACCATGTGATCCAAAGTTTAGGAGAGAAAAAGATCTCTCTGCGGTTGTCAGGCGACCTTTGCGGCATTCATCTGTAATTGCTCTAATGCAATCTCAAGATCCAAAAACATCTGTCAGACACACAGAATGCAGAGGAGAGCTTCTTACAGGAAGAGAATAAACAAACCCCATGCGACACAGAGGAAACGAGAGAGAAAACAAGTTCGATTTTAAGGAAGATTAAGATTTAGAACGTGATAGAAGCAAACCACATGCTCAAACACATATCTGGCTAAATCTAAAGTAAACATGAAATCAAAACTGATCCTATTTACTTTGTTAATGCACATTCCTGCTTGCTTACTGCGCATGAATCATCAGTTCTCATTATTTAAAAAAAAAAACATTTTTATTCGTAATCTTTCAATAAAGCGTTGCATAACAAAAACAACTTTCTTGACATTACAAATCCCTGTAATTTTTCAATCTTTCTTAACTTTGTATGTAATGCCCACTTTCCATTATCCAAAGTCCAGGTAATATGAAAATCAACTGCTGCCTTCTACCATTCTGAAACACACTGATACAGTGAAATACACTCTTGCATTTGAAATATTGATAAAACTTTGAAGCCACAGTTTCCAGAAGGGAAAACTACACAAGATATAAGGGCAATCATGTTTTCCTGTAAGCTTTAAAATTAACACGTAAAAACAGCGAGGAGAAAAAGTCAGCCCCCTTTGGCTGGCCCAATTTCTCCCAGCTGGTGGTGACAAAAGTGTGTGTGCATGTGTGTGTGATTTGACTTGAATTCAGACTTAAGATGCTGAGGTCACCCAACCAATTATGTTCAGTTAGATGAGTTTTACTTTTCATTCCTCAGAGACGCACGCCTATTAGCCAGGATTTAGCGGAAGCTGAATGGCTGAACGGCATCCAAAGTCCACACATATCCATCATTTTTATGGCAGGGTTCTAAGCTGGGTCACTAGTGATTCTCTGCTGAGCGAATGCATGTGTGTCACAGTCAAAATCTGTTCTGAGTGTCAGGAATTATTTTCTGTTGTTTGTTGGTTTGAATGTGTGTTTTTAGACTTTAGGGAGTGATAATCCGATGTTTGTATTGGGATGTGTATACAATGTGTATACTGAAGTGATTTGTTTGCTACCAAATGGAATAATTGAATTTGTTTGCATGCTAAGACAAAGACCAGATTCAACCATTTAACAAAACATCCTTTCTTTATTCTGGAGATGTCATCATGTCATCAACATCTTAACATTCAGGCATCATTGGGGCAGCTGTGTCCTACAGGTCATACTTAAAACCATATTTATGACCCCCAATTACTCCTTGGGCTGTGCAGTGCTGCCCTTATGATTTGGCTGTGCACTCACTACTGCATGTGTCCACTAACTTTAAATGCAGAGGACAAATTCTGAGTATGGGTCACCATACGTCACTCAGCCTTCAAGCAGAACATGCACTGCTAGCACATGGAAGTTTGGTAGAAACCAAGGTAATCTATAGGGTCACAACATCAAAACTAAACATTGTGCTGAGACTGAGACTAAATATCTACTATTCTCACATTTTGGAAAATGAACCTCAATTGACAATTTAGAAAGTCTATACCCCCAGGCAAGGAGCATTATAGGCCCACAATATATAAAGGAAATGACCTAAGCACATATTTTCTGCCTTGTGTAGTCTGATTGGCAGAGGGCTTACCTGAAAACCACTTTCTTCCAATTTTTCTAAAAGGTTTAATCATTGAATCACCTACTCCAATCTCTCTGGCACAGATGCGCTTGTTTTCTTGTGTGCTACTGTATTCCAGGAAAGAATCATACTTTGCACAGTAAGTGGTTCAATTAAGGAAAACGTCAGAAGGTGATGTGATTTCACAGATGTTTCCTTGATGAACTGTTTTTTCCATACTGTCAGAGGATGTGATGCGAGATGTTAAGACTTTAAACAATTAATCTGTTCCCAGTAGATTTAATTGTAATTTTCCACCTCTGCATTAGATGCAAATCACAGTTTATCACAGTTTACATTCATCCAGATCGTGTGTCACTACAAATGGATAAATCAACTCGCTTCTCCACTAAATGGCTTTTCTGTTGAAAATCTTGGTTGAAGAACAGCAGAACGACTAAAGAAGCCAAGAGAATGAGTTGTGAAACCACAGAGAGTTAAAGTAGAAGACAGACCACTCATCATAAAAAAAAAAAAATTAAAGAAACCACAACACTAAACATGATATCTGTAGGAAAAGAAAGTTTAACTTTTTTGGTAAAATAGCCAATCACATTTTTGATTGAGCTTTTACTATTATTGCTYTTGAATATAGCATTTGAWTMTAGCAACATTTGAACATTTGAATATAGCAATAGCTGGATCAACCTAAAAATAATAATTGTATGTTATGAAAATATGTTGTTTATACATTTGAATGTCATTTTGAAGCTGTACTTATTACTTAAGATACAAAATAGCCGCCTGAGGTGTGGCCAAGATTGCCAAATTACAGAGACATTAATGATGAAATGACTTCTAATAACAAGTCCAGATAAAGTGATGAAATGACCAAGTTTCAGTGTCTGAATCGCAGATTTTGAGGAATTTGTCTAAACCGTTTGCCTATAACCTCCTTGGATTTTGTGGGCTATGAACAGACACACAAGACTAAACCATATAAACTCTTTCTTCATTAGCAAGACAATTATTAGGCCTCATGATCTGTTTATTAACTAGCTAAACTGTATTCTATCACAAAATTCTTTTGATGTTAATTTGGCAAGAGAGAGGGAGAGGCTGGGCCGGGTTATGTTAGGATAGGATGTGGCAGAGGTTTAATGCTAACAGATAAAGGAGGTGTGGAGGTTTATAAAACAGGATGGGAGTTTATTCTTTAAGACATCCATGTAAACATAAACAAGACAGCACACTTCATAACATGCTGGAAATCCCCAGCAAGCGTCACCTTTCAGTTTTTCAGCTCTGTACCTTTAAATTGTTAATTCTTGGACCACAGACACTCAGTTGTTTTGAAACTATTGAGGGTTCGGATAAATATTGGCTTCATCCAGAAAACAGGAAGCCCTTTCAGTGAGGGGAAATATGTAAATAAAATTCTTTTGAAATGAAGAAACACCAGGAATACTCTGCTTGACTGAAACAACAACAATATAAAACCCTTGATAGGATATTAATATATTTATAAAAAAATGGGCATTTTCATTGGAGAGAATCCAGCTGAGAAGATAGTTCTCATTTACACTTCAAAACTTCAAATCGTTGTTGCTGGTGTATCTTAACATATTTTAGCTAAAATAAAATAAAGAACAGAAAGCTAGCCATCCTGTCAGAAACAGTTTGGTGAATTAACAACTAAGAACGGTTTATGTTTTCTATTATGATGTTTAAAGTCTAATGTCTGGGAAAGCAGGACTGGACTGGAAATATCCAAGTAAAGATCGGTTCTTTAAAAAGCATGAGGAGCCTCAAAAGGGGTTTGTATCAACACACATACAGTATGCATGCATATTTCTGTGTATTTAAAGACTGACTGTATTAACACTTAAATCAAAGCAGCAAAAAAAAAAAATCAAAGTCAAGGCAGAAATACTTTGAAATACTTTTGTAAATTAAAGACACATGCTGTATAAACTTTCACTGACAGCGCTGGAGCGTGTGCATCCATTGATATCAATTGGCATAATGTTGAATTCTAATATAAAAATGAGACAAATTTTAAAACCGCATGGAAAAAGATATCCGTGTATTCTCAAGAAATGAAAGGAGACGTTACGCAAATGCCCTGTCCTACCAAAGCCATGAAAAAAGTATACAACGATAATGTATCTTACACACAAGAGCTAAAAGGTTTACAATACATTACAAACCTTTTGAAATCTACTGGCACACGTGAGTTCTTCTAAACTTCTGGAACTAGAGGGACAACTAGAGGGAAGCTTTGACGAATCATCCATTCACACACACACATGTAAACTCATACACACACGCGCACGCTCCAACAAGGATTCGGGAACGCCCCTGATATTCTCTGGCTCCCTGCCATGGTCCAGATGTCTGGGGCCCCTGAGGTCCACCGCAGGTAAACTAATTAACCCTGAGAGATACAGCACATGTACAGTGTGAAGAATAATGACCGCTTGATTTCTCTTCCGACAGGCTCATTAATGCTGCCCTCAGGAAGTGCTTTTCTTTGCTCCTCTCCAATGATGTCAGCTAATGCGGATGAGAGATCGCAAGGTTGGAAGAACATGCGCTCTTTATTCATCCACCCAGAACCTGCAGTTTGCTATCAGAAGATTAAATTATAGCCGTTATGTTCTTACAACCGGGCATGTGCACACACGCCTCAGATCAGAGACAGATGCTCATCTAGCTTGTATGCATCCAAACGTCCATCGTTAACTCATCTTTATTATCAAATCTGTACCATATGACATTCATTGGCCAAGATTTAATCTTTCCAGGCCAATGGAAGCACAGTTTAAACTTTTAAAGGATCCACACAACACAGAGTAAAAAACATTACAGAATTATGGAGACAAATGACTCTAATCAGAATCTAATCCATCAAGGAACATGGCTTGTGTTATGTAAATATTATACATATAAAACAGTCATACAACAGGAAGAGAAGGGGACTGCAGGGGCCTGTCAAAGTTTTACTATGTGGTACTACAAAGCAAGGGGGAATTCCAGCTACCTCAATGAAATCTGGTGGAGGACCCCCAAACCCCCACTAACATAAAATACAGTGTGCAATATGCATCACCTGGGTCAAAAATGCTGTTGGAAATTTGCCCATGGAAAATGACATCACAGCAATACTGATTGGCTGGTGGCACAACAACAACACAAACCGCAAACCAACCTCCATTAGCAACTATCCTCAGCTGGAATGTCGAAGCCCATTTCACACTTTCAGGAACCCTTAAAAAACAAATCAGCTACTTGGAAACCTGTTAAAAACAATGAAACCAATGTGATTTATATACTGCTTCCAAAAATATTATCCAGTCAGAATATGACACTACTTCTGAACTGCCATCTAGGAAAACAGGCCTTTTGGGTCCAGATGGTGTTATAACAGTTTGTCATAATTCTGCTGTCAAATGTCTCCAGAAGAACAAAATTACAACCAGCACTGTGGGCTCAATCTCACATGCCAGGCTGACCACAAAATCCCTAAAGGAGATGCAATCTTCAGAATCCATTTGCTCTATATAAAACATTTTTGCGAGCATGGACAACGTCTCATAATGCAACACATACCGGCAGTTAACTCAGAACTTAAAGCCAATGCGGTTCCTTTGATTCCACAAACACAGCATGTGCTTTTATGCCCGTTCATCTCCTAACAGCTCGGGCCAGGCGCATGTGGATGCCACACCGTTGGATAACCTTTATAAATCATCTCCTACTTTTATGTAAGGGAAGCATGTTTACCAGACTAAAGCACAAACGATCATCGCCCTGTATAAAATTTATCAGAGGAAGCGTTGTTGTTTTATGAGTTCACTTCAGCAGCCTGTAATAGGCTTCTCTTGATGGAGATTACAGGCAGCACTTGTATAAATAGGTCACAATGTTTCTGGGTTGTTGGAGCCGATTTGTTCTTGGACAAAAAGCCAAGCGCTGAATAGAAACCAGGACCCGAGTAAAAACTGATGTCCACTGTACAATCTGTTTGATAAGGGAGGGATTCAGTATACAAGCATCTGCATGAAACACTGATTTTAAGACCAAGCAAAGCCTCTTCAGGCTGCTTAATGAACGTACAACTGGTAAATGATACTATCAACTTTTGCTAGCATTTTTTTTACAATTATCATAATCAATTATGACACCTAATTAATAATCATGAGTCAAGCTAATAAGGTTTGTAATTTGTACCACATGAATGGTAGCAAAGACAATCTAAGAGGGAATAACAGAAAGACTTTTGATAAGTATCTCATATCTGTCAGTCAGGTTACGTCTTTCATCTCTCAGGGCAAATGAAGCAGTAGTAAATGACACGCCCCTCATATTTGTTGCTCCTATACAACACAGATGCAGATGTTTCAGTTAAACACAGACCACTCGTAAATACTTTCAGGCAATTGTCTTGCACATCTGCAGGTCTGTGCATGCATGTGTACATACCTAACTATTCTTTAGAGACAAATTTGACAAGCATTGGGAAAAAAGAGATCAAATTTCCCTTTGAGGAAAGTTGAGATGCTGCAATTTCTAAAAAATGCTACATACTAAAAGAACATCTTAAAAAACATTCCTAAAATGTCAGTTTCTTTTTTTTTTAAAGTTGCAAAATCTGTAACATTTACCTCAACATAAAACTGCAGGTTATTTTCAGGTAAAACTGCGGCGTTATTTTCTTAGTCATCTTAGATGACAAAGATCAATTTTAAACATATGCTGCACCATCTACAGTACTCAGATATGCCATATAGTAGCTGTATTGTGAAATTGGACCCAACATTTTAAATTATAAATCATCATTATAAACTTACCATTGCAGATCACAGTAAGGTTGGATAATCAGTTTGAACATTGATTTGCCATTTACCTGCTCAATAACCATTTACAGCTTGCAGCTTTATTGTTAGTCTATGACAATTATAATTAATGTCCTATGGAAAGTCCACACTGAGATGTGAATGTGAAGTGAAGTGTCTGTGTGTGTACTCACACACTCTGAATCCAGATCCAGGGGCTGGTTGTCGTCCCTGGTCACTGTTGTAGATAGTGGTGACATTTCCACGCTCACAGTAGTTGGTGCAGCGCCCCTGCGTGCAGCGCAGCCTGCAGATGGTGGGGGTAAAAAGGACCTTGATCCTTTCCGCACCTCCGCGGAGAACTCCAGACGAATACTGGCCAGATGATGTCTGAGCGTTGACTAAACAGAGGCAGAAAGCAAAGCCAAAACAAAGCAGCAGAGTCAGTCTGTGAGGACGCATGGTGAGTCCTGTTTACAGACACATCACACGCTCATGCACACGTGTGGCCACAAACACTCAGCAAAGTCACACTCAGGACCGGCAGCAAAATGTCTCTCTTTAAACGTCCGCCTGAAGGTTTTCCTCACAATATCCAAATGAGCAGAACTCTTCTTGTTGCTCTACAGATAACGGTTTAAGGAATTGTGGGTAATGTGCATCACACACACACCTGTCTATGCATATATGTGACTTTGCAGGCGTATATCTATGTTTACAAGTAAATGAAAGTGGATTGCAGGGTTGAAGAGAGCTGTCCTGATATTTGAAAGCAGTGTTTTGAAATCCAAACGATATGTGCTGTCAAGGCTGGATCCATCACCCGCTGAAGTTCACTGTTCCCTGCTGGCCAACTCTCTCTGCACTCACAAACACACTGACAGACTTCTCCATGCACTCGCTACATGAGGAGTTTCTCTTTCATATGAGGAGGAGAAATGAGAGTGGGCGGTGAATGAGAGGAGGAGAGAAAACTGGTTGGGGGGAGAGAGAGACTTTGAGTCTCTGGCACCGCACATGGGGTGAGGTCAGTGCTGTTTTAAAGTGTGTGTGTGTGTGTGTGTGCACGCTGGGGGCTTTTAGATGAAGGGAGGGTGTATTTTTCTTTCACTCTGCATTTTCAACACTGTCATTTGGCAAGATTGTGCTGTTCTCCTGCAGTGTCATCTGAACATTAAAGGGATAGTTCACCCACACTGAAAACCCTATCATCATTTACCCACCATCATGCCTTTCCAAAGCCACATGTGTCTCTTCAGTGTAACACAAATGTAACACAAATGGGATATTATGAAGAATATCTTGGGCACTCTTTTCCATATGAGGGTGAATAGGGAAAAATATTACATTAAGTTTAAAAAGAACAAAAATAGCATTATAAAAAGTAGTCAGTACATTTTGTGAACTAGATTTCACATACTGAGACCACAAAAAAGTGATTTGTGATAATGATTTTGAATAGCACATATGAATCGTGAAAGTCACATGGATCCCTTTAATGATCATAACAGGGTGTTTTATTGACATTTTGGAGCTTGACAGCATCTGTTTCTATTCACTTTCATTATATGGATTAAAACAGGTATTCTTCAGAAATTCACCTTTGTGCTGCACATAAGAGAGTAATTTACACAGGTTTGGAACAACATGAGGGAGAGTAAATTCAGAGTGAACTATTCCTTTGAAACTGCTGTTACACTAGTCATATTTTCTCATGAAACAAAGGCCCACAGCTCAAATACATCTCTAAATCTCAACAATATCACAGACAGATTTGTCAAGACACAAAGACAATCAAAAGTCACAGATTTCAATAAGATTATATATATTATAGAATAATATTTCTCAGATTTTAAAGATAAATGATGCTATACATATTCACTCTATATTCTCACTATAGGTCAGTAACAAAATCCTCTATAAGTTTAGAAACATCTGAGGCCGAGTTTAAAATTAGACGACAGTAACCCTGTGCAATACACTTTCGAAACTGACAATAAAATTGGGTGAAACCGGTTCAAACTGACAATGAAATTGGGTGAAACCGGTTCAAACTGAAACTGTCTTGACACAGTTTTTAAATCTAGCACAAATGGCCCTGTTTTTTGTCTGGGTGTCTCAAGGGGAAACTCTCTTTGGTAGAAGAACAAATTTCTCCCCAGCACCTGTAGTCCAGAACATTCACTGAGAGACATTGCAGCTGGTGATACAAACCCTTGTGGGATGATAAATTAATAAGGCTACCGGGGGGATGATCGAACTCTGCTCACCTCTGTATGGGTGATTTATGGATCACTTTACCCTAAATAACCCCCTGCTGTATTTCTATGGTATCTTCCACAGATTCTATTAAATAATTTATATACATTTGCCTCTTGCAAGGAAAACTACTGCTGTATTTTACAGAACTACTTTTCCCTTACTGTTTTTCTAGCACATAGCAATAGCAGTGCGAAACATTTACATTATTATTAATTAATCTAACAATGCAGACTCGTTGTTTTGATTGGACAGAACATCAGCCACTCAAACTGTGTCATGATGTCAGACTTACATCATTTTAATACACATTAATGTGGCAGAGAAACATGCTTTACCATGGCAACCTGTTATTGATTTATTGCATTACACTGCAAAATATCAATACAATCCAAGTAAAATTTAAAAGAATATTTAACAGGACAAACCACATCATTATCAAAATACTTAACAAAAGGTTTAAAATGTTTTAAATTATAAAAATTAAAATAAAGATAAATAAATATATTTAAATGATGTGGCATTTCTCAGGGTTGAGCTACGTGTTCTGTGGGTGGGGCACAGAAATCAAGAGCTCACCCAAAAGCGAGAAGCAGACATTGGAGGAAATACAGCATCCATCACAAGCTTATCTAAATCCACTATCAACAACATCTCACACAAGCATTCATATTTGGCAAAACAACTGGACAATAAAATCTTGATTTAAGGCTTAAGGGTAAAGCTATTGTGTTACACTTCTGACACCATCAATAAAGATTTACAGTAAAGACTTCATCCAGTCCAACTTAAACTATATCACTGTGCCGGAATGAAATCTGGTCTAATGTTATTTACTCATAAAAACAAAACATCATAACAATCATGACGTGCCATTTTGCTTGTCATTGGTAAAATAGGTCATTATAAAAAAGTTGGTTTCCTCATCCACTGGAATGCTAAGCTTCTGTGTCACCTCCTTCCCACATTACAAACTCTCCCGACGTGGAAACTTGGATTGTGTCTTTACAGTCTGCATAAAATGTTGGATTACAAAAGATTTGGCCTTCGGGAGCAGCCCTGTTCTTTTTCTGTGTGAGACAACGCCTGTCATTTAATTTTCCATTGCAAAAGACACAGAGTGCTAACAATCTGTGAAGTGAGGTGTATTGCTACCGTAGGGTTTAAGCTGAACGCTAGATAACGCGAGTCAGGAAGCCCATGGGTAGCATGTGACCGATTGTTTACACATTGGCTCAGGATTTAAAGGGCCAGCACTGATGTTACTAAAGGCATTCTGGGTAATTGTGTGGCCTCTGCTTTAGACTGCACTTCATTATGTAAAACTGCATTCATGATTTTCATCATAACAAAATCATGGTTTATTTTAACTTCACAAATAAACAAAAGGTGATGCCCAATACTGAGGACTTCCTGTAAGATGTCACTTAAGGTAGTAACTCTTTAGCTCTAGATGAATATTTAGGCACTTCAGCCATAAATCTGAAGATAAGCAACAGCAGACATGAGTCCTG
The DNA here is from genome assembly GCA_036877545.1 of Yasuhikotakia modesta. Classification (NCBI taxonomy): domain Eukaryota; kingdom Metazoa; phylum Chordata; class Actinopteri; order Cypriniformes; family Botiidae; genus Yasuhikotakia; species Yasuhikotakia modesta. The sequence continues at coordinate 68,373 of JBAJNP010000146.1, read as the reverse complement.
CTATGTGTGTGTTAGTCTCCCTACACTTCCTATCCGTTGCCACACAGAGCAAACACATTATGAGGTCATGGAGACACAGGGGTTCCCATTAGCAAAACTCCACATCCATCTCCTGAGCAATTATTGCACCAACACCTCTGTGCCAAGCTAAACAATGGCAGGAATGAGCTACAATCGCGTATCAGGGGCTGTCTAAACCCAAACTAGCCCGAATCGACAGGCAGATAAACCTTATCACTGCCTGAATTTTTAAACCAGGAAACATTCCAAATTATATTAAAAAACAAGATATTCCAAAGCCAGTTTATGTTGAAGCCATTGTTTCTTTTTTAATGTAAACAGTAACATGTTGAAAGCTATAATCCCAAAAACACACAATGGTTCTGAATACAACTGTCAAATAACATCAATACTTAGAAAATAGTTTCATACTGTATAATAAATAGCTTGGACAGCTTGGATAAAATTCTGTTTAGTTTAAAGAGGCTAAAAATTGATGACAACTGTTGTTATAAAGAACAACATAGATAACGTAAATGTGGGTTACATGTGGGAAAATTTTGATTTTTAAATGTATAATAAAAACATTTGATTTAAGACTTATTAGTTTTACCTTAAGACTTAAGGTATTTTGACACATCAAAGCCCAGTTTGACACATTGTTTGAGGCACTGTTTATTAAGGAGACTTCCATAATAAAAGTCTTTATTTTATCTAAATTTGAGAGAAACAATTGAGATTTATAAAGGTATACGAGTTATTTGTTTTGACTGTCCCATATTTGTGGAGCTGGTGTGGACTGACCTGCTGAGTATATGAGGGTGTACTGGCCTCGTTGGGTGTAGAAAGTCTTTGTGCTGGACAGTTTTGTTGGTTCAGTAGAAGAGGTTGACTGTAGTTTGTTTCGTTCTGATTGTATGTATTTCAGAATAAGACCTGTGATTTTCTCTCCACCGGTTCCACTGGAAAGCGCTTTCTTCAACATTCCCAACTGAACCTCCAACCTGCAACACAAAGTTCCTCTAATATTAACATTGTCATGCATTCCAATAATAATATATACAGGAGACAGTATTTATCTTTAAGGGTTCGGTAAGAAAGTAAAAAGACCAAAAAAACTAAAACTTTACACATTGACATCCTATACTGTATAGCCCCATTACTCTTACGTCAAGCCCCTTTTCAGAAAATCAACTAAAGGTAATACAGACATAATTTTAAATACATTTAAAACAAAGATTCAAGACATATGTTACGCTGACAACCCACTGAAGCCTTGAAACTTTGAAACATTGAAACTTTCCTGCTTTGAATTGAAATTGTGCGTGATTTTACAGTCCATTAAAATAATTAAAAGAACTTTGGTTATTACATCAAAGGAGCAAACAGGAGAGAAGAAACCAACTTTCTTCTCACATTACAGTGGTTTCTTGAACAACTGCATGTCCAAGCCAAGCCAAACGTTTCAAGTCTGTTCCAAATCCAAAGCCTGACTCATCAAGTAAATATGACAGAATTATAGTGAAATATGACTGGGAGTGGTTTGACATTACAAATTACATCATGTTTGAATATTTATACACAAATTGAATAAGCACAGGTACACGAACATGCTTCTTATTGCTTAGGGAAAGAAAAAGCCATTGTGGAGTTTAACATCTGCTCATTTTTCTGAACACACACTATAAAATCAAGCCGCCGAAAGCTTTGGTCAACAGTTTATATAACATGCTTTTGGCTATTTTTTTATCTACACACAACCACAGTCAGTGTCACACACACTCACTTAGTGTAAACACACCACATAGCCACAGAATACGATTTGAACAAAGCCTTATTCGCAGAAAAATCATAGCATAAGTAAGACAACTGGCCAGATCCTAATACACAGCCCTGAAGAATTCCTTTATTCCCACTGAACTACAGTAAAATGAAACTTAAATCAATGTTATATTTATTCAAACACAGATCATTTATCTCACTTAGGAAGAAACTGTTTTAGACCAATTTTTAACTTCATTCAAGAGCATATATACAAAGTTTAGATCATTTGTGCACTGAAACAACACTGAACAGCACTTAAATGTTGTGTTCAGTTTTCTTCCAAGTGCAATATTCCTTTTGGACTGTAAACAACTTAATCATGTCAAATTCCTGTCTTTGGGGTACACTAATATGTTCATTCTTTAACTCCCCTAAACTCTTTCTATAGCCAGGGACATTTTCTATAAACCTCTCTGTAATGAGTTACAACCTATCTGAGAACATTTCAGACTAGGAGGTTCCTAAAAGATATATGCAGACACCAAACCTTTCATACTGGACAAAGGCAGGCAATCATGTCCCTCTAGATAAGCCATGGAAATAAAAGCAATGCTGTTGTTTTAGCAATTACAATATCTGGGTTTATTGCCAGGCACAGAGACATGCAAAATGGAAGGACTTATCACGCAATCTTGTTCATACATTGAATGTGATATAAAAAAGCTGCTGAAAGTTTGGGAAATCACAACCTGTCACACAGGGTAAGCAAGCAGCATTGGCCCATCAGGTAGATAGCTGAAATGGACCCATAAATGGAGCGTTTCAATAGCCTATTGTGAGCTAGCGGTTTCCACAGGATCAGGGACTTCCTTCCCAAGCTTAGTATTAGCAAAGGACTTGCTCAACAGCCTGAGATCATGACACGGTCCAAATGGGTCACAGCTACCTCAAAACAGGCTGTAAATTTTTCAAACCGAGTCACAAATCTAAACCAGCAGTTCTATTAAACCAGATGACAATCTGTCAAATTAAAATGAGAAATTTTGAAGATTTGTTTGAGAGGCAAACAGCTATTTAAATAATGGCTCTTTGTGAGTTTTTTTCCTGAAGTCATGAGGAACTCATGGTGTTTCGAATGTGCAGCATCTTTTTTTTAGTTTTAGCATTTCAGACCCTCAATTTACATCTGAAACCTATGCAAATGAAGTTAAGTATCATTAGGTTAAACAACAGGCTATACATTGTCAACTTGGTGAGGATTTTCAAACTGAAGACTAAGGAAACTAAAATAGCCATTCTTGTTTGTCGTTGATGGGTTTCTTTTAAAACCACATCTGAATCACTGCTCTAAAATCCATGAATCGTGACTGCCAACACTCCATCTATCTTCATTTCTATCTTGTTTTGACAAAGAGTAGATATACTCAATCGTGGATATCAAAGCTGTGATCAGAGACAAGATTTCTGTAAGTTTATGGTCTTCATTGTCCCATCAATTTGAGTTTAGATGAGGTATGGCTCTCCAAACATAATACTTCTCAACAAAACCTTTAAAGAGAGATCATCTTTTGCTTTTCTGCATCTGAATACAATAATAAAGGCATAAAAGCAGCATCTGCTCATGATACGTGCCAATCACAATAAATATGTCAGTTTAACAGAGCAGTCCATCATCTTGCACAGATTATCCAGCACTGGCAAAGCATTAGGTGAGATTAGTGATAGCTCTATTTTTCATAACCGGGTGGAGAACATAATGTGAGAAAATAAGGGTTACTTAAGGTTTCTGTATGAAAGAAAAGCATCATTATATACAATTGTTACAGTTGTCTGCCCATTAAATAGAATTATAAACATTAAAGAATTCTTTTGTGAGCGTTTACATAAGGGATGATATTAGGAGAGCAGATCAAGAATAGCTAAACAAGCTTCATTTTGTTAGGTTCAGGAAAACACATGAAAGTCATGCTGGCAGTGAGGTACAGTAATATAGGAATTTACAGTGGATATAAATCTGGAGTGTAATAGTGCCCCCTGTAGGTAAGTCCTGGTAACACAAACAGCATTTTTGGGGTTGGACTATAATAACGTGGGACCATGTTGTCATGTCTACAAACACATCATCATCAGGTATATAAATCTAGTAATTTATTGCTAAATTTTACTTAAACATAAGTGCATGTATTTTTGCATGAAATTACTTCTTTTACAAATGTTTTAGGTGTCTACATTTTTTCCTCAAGACATTTGATTTTTTTATCCATAACTTAACATTAAACATAGGGTGAGCAAAATGTAAAAAATGTTTTTGGTGAGTTGAATGCAAACACACACACACACCTCCCCACACGCAGAAAAATACTCATATGGGTTACATCTGTAGGGCCCTGACTGATAAAAGTGACATTTTAAAGCTGACAAGAAAAAGATAAAGAAAACGAAAAACTGTTTAGTTTCACCCTCACATTAGTAACTGATGTTATCTCAGCCTAATGTGTCTTAAAGTAAACGTAAGTAAAAGTGTGTGTGTACATCATTCCTGGAGCAAAGGTCAAATCACTGTTTTTAGTATCTTTAGTAGGAGTGTTAAGAGTAGCACACTGCCATACAAGTATCGTAAAGTGACTTTCCATTTCTAGTGTGACAAGTGAAAGCATTTTGAGCATTTCCAAATTATTTATTCATGATTATTTGATTATTTGTTGATCATTTATTTTTATCAGAGTGACACTTTCTGTAATAAACCTAAATTTCATTGCCACAATGTAGCAATGAAACTTTATTACTGCATGTGTACTGTTTTGCATACTACTTACAAAACATGCAGTATACAGAACATTGAACATTCCAAATAGGAATGATATAAGTTCACTTACTTGAGAGGGTGCCATTGTAATGAGTGGGTCTTCCATACATCTGGATCTGCACCTCTGGGAGCTCGGTCCGAGTCCATCATGGAAATGTTCTGGTAGGTGGTGGTGGGCTCAGGTTTAGTTGTGGTGGTAGAAGCTTTAGTGACTGCTGGTGTGGCTGCAGCTGTGGCGATGGTGGGACCAAGTTGGGCTTCAAACCAGGTGCTGGGGGTTGAGGAACTACTGGCATGTTCACAGCGATAGCCATGGAAGCCCGGACGACACTGACAGATGTTCATTCGTCGACACACTGCTTTATTATGGCACCGAGGATGACATCTTGCTAGTAAGGGAGTAACACACAGAAACATTTGATTCCATTTTCCCAATGTGGCAAAATTCTGTTAATAGCTTATATATTTAACTTATACCTCTTGTGTTTGGGACCAAAGAGGTAGGCTATACCTATCCCCCTTCCCTAACGACAGCCCTGGTAAACAGTAAACTGAGGTAAACTGGCCCTTTAAAGGCACCTGGGTCAAGGGGTTAGTTACTAGATTGTAAATCTACTCAAACAAGGATTATCAAGATGTGGATTATGATGAAAGCTGAGGTGTTATGAAGCTCAGGCTAAAGAAAGCTTCCTTAATCTGTAAACTGGCCTTGTACTGATGACCTACTTAATTTAGATGTTACATTGTTCAGGCATCTATGTTTAAAATCAGAAATATTTTTAACTGCCAAAAACAGACATGCATGTAAAGTGCATGCAAATCTTTAATAATAGTCTATAAAATCCACATCTAATCTAATAAAAATCTTTAAATTAAATAAAGAATATATTAAAAACATAACCAAACAAATAACTGCATCACACTGAAACAAAGAACGCAGTGTATAGTTAAACTGACCTGAGAAAAGATTTTAATCTAATGCACGCATGTATGGCCATTAGCTTGAAAAAAAGAATACGGACACAATGCTAGGCTTTTTGAAAAAAAAAAAAAATTTACCCAGTCAGACGAAACATACCGTAGGTAAGGACTTCAACAGTAACATGGACTTAAGCCAGGACTTAATGCATGACATAAAAGTCAGGAGACTGGCAATGGTACTTTATTAATACAATATATGGCTGTATGGAATTCTATCTGAACTACAGTACATCCAAACCCCTGTATCTGATTCTTGGCTTATTCTTTTGTCACTGCTGAATCAAAGAAATTACAGGTGGCATAAGAGCATTACATGCAAAAAAGGCTGATCTCATATAATGTGTTTTTGGAGTTTACGCAATTTCCAATTTGTGCATAATAATGGTCAAGAAAGGTGCATTCTATCATAATTCACTTACTCAAACCATCCTAGATGTACATCACTGTGATTGGTTAGTTTTTCACCTGAAAGCAATAATTAATTCTGCTTCAATCCTTTATTGCATATTCATGGGGGCGGGGTTTATCAAACCTCACAAATAAAGCTCGCTGTAGCTCCTATATTCTAGTTCTTAACAAGCAATCTCCCTTAGCAGTGAACTTTAATTTTGCCTTGTAATTTTTTTAATTTCGTCTTGTAATTTTGCAACTTTTTATGCTCAAACAGCGACATTACACACTAACTAAAGTTAAAAAGTAAAAATACATAATATGACTTAATCCATCCTGTTTAAATGAAAGCTGTTCAGTTTATCAGTGAAGTTGTTACAACACCCAGTTGTGTTGAGAGTCCTGTTCATCAACACATTTTAAAAGTGAGGTAACATAAAGAATTTAAGCTGTATGTATCTTTGAATTAACATAATGCAAACGTATAAACTCATCAAAACTGGTATTGAAATCCACAAAAAGCTACTCACGTTTTGTGCATTGTTTGGTCTTGGGGTTGACTAGCCATGAAAGACAGCACCTGGTGCCACAAACATTGGGCCTGAAGAAAGAGATGAATGGGGGCAGAGAAAGATCAAAGGTGAAAACTATGGGGTGATCATATTTTTAAATACAAAGACAAACTAGATATAGAAAGTAAACACTAATTCTTCAGCAATCAGTGAGTCAGTATTTACACACATTGAAATGTTCAGCTGAGAAAAATGTCACTTCTAATTTCACCTTGCAGGCTCCGCGCCAAATCAATCTGTCCAGCATAATCGCAATTTAAACACCTCTGAAAGGATAGCTTTAAAAGACTTACAATCCGTGGCCCCGGGCCCCTTAAGATGTATTAGAGTGAATAGCCTTGGGTTTAAACTGACCCTTCACCCGTGTTGTATTCAGCTTGGACAAATAGCGACGATGAATAAAAATGAGAGGGGGTGCAAGTTTGTTACGGATGCCCCCCTTATTGGGCCTCTGTCCCTGTGTCCAGGCACATGAGAAATATTGCGTTTCCCACAGTTGCATAGAAAGTCTTGCTGTGGCACTTCTGAGATGAGTAAACTTTAGTGGATTAAGAGACTTCTTTAGAAGCCCAGGCCAGCTTCCACTAGATCTGTTTGTCTAGCGGTTTAGCAAGACAATTAGCATGCTAACACAACCCACCATGCTGACTACTTGCTTTAAACCAGTGATCGACGTGTATAACTGCACCTGACCCTTTTTAACAAGGTAAAATCAGAGAGGGATTTGCTAATTAGTTACAGTGTTGTGCTTTTATTGTGTAGCAGTGAAGCTTCCAAGTACAAGTAAGAGACATGAAACTGCAAGCACACAGCAAAAATACTGAACCCATGAGAAATGTATTTTTTGTTCATTTGATATTGTATTCATTTTAATGTATTTAATATAATTTACATGTATTCATTTGGCAGACACTTTTATCCAAAGTGACTTATGGTGAATTCAACACATATTTTATCAGTACTTGTGTTCCCTGGGATCGAACCCACAACCTTTGTGCTGCTAACACAATGCTCTTCCAGTTGAGCTACACTGCTGGACTGCTTTTTCTCTCACCATAGACAGCATACTGTACATAACACACAGTTTTCAATAAGATGACATCACTAAGACTTCTACACTTGTATGAATCCTTAAAGTGACATATGCCTCAGCAACACTGAGCTCTTTTACAGCAGCCTGATCTCAAAAACAAAGGCCTTGACCCTTCACTTGGGCCCCTATTAGACCCAAATAGGGAAATGCCTGAACTGAATGGAAAGTTACTGTCAGCTTTTATATCCACTTTGGGTTTTAATGCGGAGTCGACACCTAAATGATACATTCCAAATCAGATGTGAACGGTGTTTACAGAGCTGAAAAGGGTACTGACTCACTCATACCCCATTATAGCAAACCTGATACGCAAAGATTTCTGTTTATTTCACATGGTAACCTTGGCACAACAGACACGATATGTGTCAATGTGTTCTCATATTTAAAAATTTGAAACGTTTGGAAAAAGATAAGACTGAGTCAATACATTAAAGAATGTTCATTGTTTTGTTAATCAATTTTAACAAGGTAGAAGCGGACAAATGTTTTTTATGGTTTAAAGTCCACTTATAATTGGAATTATATTGACCTTTGGGTATCATCTCAAAAACAAAACATCTGTTTTTTGCACCCATGTGTCTCATTTTCCTGGTGTACAGACAATCTCCAGCCCTGTTCTCCCTGTGTGAGCAAACAAATAATGGAGGCAGTATTTCTAAGGCATCAACAACAGTTGAATAATAAGCAAAAGTGAAAACAAAAAAGCCTTTAAAAATAAAACAAGCAACCTGGGAATCACAAACAGGCCATGAATGAAAGAAGGCCTATTTAAAAAAAAAAAAATGAATAAAATAAAGGGTTTATGGGTTTCTTTTTGGCCCAAACTTTCACCCCCCTCCCTAGCATCTCTGAACAGAGAGCTATAGAGGCTTCAATAAAACTTTGACTGCAGACCTCAAGGTCAAATATGTGCGTTTACTGCTGGATTATCACAAAGCTCCTTCTTGCTTGGCACCACCATGAATAAGGAAAAAATCGTGCTTCTGTCCCCTTTGAAATTTCAGAGGTGTGAAAGCCTCCGTTGATTGCCTCTGAAATGGAGCCAGTTCCTAAAACTTGACTTCTAAGCTCTGAACTGTTGAACCTGCATCTGGTCTGTTCGCATTACCTTAGCAACAACACCTCTTTCTCCTTTTACAGCCTGTGAAAATGCTACAATATTCCCCCTGCCAGCAAAATCCCACTGCCCTGCAACACATAGGTTTGGTCAATGTCCTTGGTTGACCTGTGGGCACAATGAAGTCCAGAGGAGGTGGGATTGTTTCATAGAAGCAGTGATGCATCTACGATGAACACTTGCAAAGGTTCTATGACATTTTGCCCTCAATCCGAATTTGAAAAGATGGGCAAGGAATTTCCTGCTTTGCAATGGCTTAAATAGACCAGTCACAATGTCTCAGCTTTTCAGTATAATCAGGAATTCCTCTCATTGCTTGAAGGATCAACATTTCCGGTGCAAGTCGACAGAAAAAAAGAGTGAATATTAGTACTATTGTGAATGGGCCAATGTTTTAATGTTGCTCTGTAAATTCTAATACAAAAAAGGTTAAAGTACTTTAATGGTTAAAGGGTTGCACTGGTTAAAGTCAAGTACTGCACTCATGGGGACTGTAAACGTCTTGTAAATGTGGAACACTTGAACACAATGGAGGCAAAAGGCAACAGTTTAGATACCAGGTCAGGCTGAGGATTGGATTGGTCCAGTTAAAAGCATGTTTCTCCTTTACAAGGAACTGTTTCTGGTATCACAGGCAAAACATCCTTAAAGCTGCATGCAAGGCACTTGAGACAACATTTGTAAAAGCATCTTCCTGTTCTTTTCATATTTATTTTTTGCGTGTCTGCTCTAAATTCTGCACCAGAACTTGGCATTGCAATAGCTCTTACGTACAGATACATCTTTTGCGTTGTAAGTTCTTTAAAATGAAAGCATTGAATAAAACATAAGTTTGAAAAACGAACTGTACAAAATATTACTTCTTATATACAATAAATCACATTAGCCCATGCATCAAATATAACACTAAACGTACAAGGTAAAAATGAACTCAAAACTGACGTTTGAGATGACTTGAACACACTTACCCCTTTAAATCTATCTGTGGTGTTGTTGCGTTGCTGTGAGATCTGTACCTCTGTGCTTTGCTGAGGGTTTGCGCTGGGCGAATATGATGCGATGACATCTGATCGCTGACTGCTGAGTTTGCAATCGCGAGTGAAATCGCAGTTATAAACAAACGCCCAGATATGCAAAATGACAATCTCCTTATTTCTGACATTGTTATCCCGACGTAGTGAATTTCAGCAAGTTCTCCAAGTGGTTAAACTAATATAAAACCACTTCAGCAGAGTAAATGCGCTGGAGTCGATTGGTCTCATTCCTTCCAGCGATGTCCTCTCATTTCTGCTCTACGTGTGACTGTGTCTGAGCGCCGATGTCCAGCTTCAGACTCACTGGCGTTCAGGTCTCGTTACTCCGCGAGCGACCTGAATGAAAGAAACACGGGAAACTGTTCAGCCAATCAGAGTGATCTAAATTATGTAGCCAGAAATCAGCCAATCAGGGCAAAGATCGAGAGAGATCCCGTGTTAAAAACCTGTTACTCTTACAGTAAAAGTTACAGTGAATGTTTCGTAACAGCTATTTGCAAAACTTGCATCTGTGTTATTATGTGTTTTTTTCTGTGTTTTGTATTTTAATTGTGGCTACAAAAGTTGCATGGACTCGAATATTTTATGTCATCAAAATAAAAGCATACATTTGCAATATTTGACATTATTTGACATGTATTAAGATGTTGAATTAGACACTTAACAATTAAATAGAAAATATATACGTTTGGTTTATTCACTGCTTATATATATAAAAAAACTATGTTTGTATGTTTACTACTTGCATCATAAACAATGAAAACGTAATAGATGAAACTGATAAATTAACAGTATTGTATGCCTTGATTATTTTTTATAAAACAATAATAATAAATTATCAGCTGCTATCAACATACAGACTGAGACTGTGCTTATTTATAATCTAAATCCAAGCCACAGCTAAACATTGCAACTCTATAAGGAAAAAAACACCAGCAAACACATTTAAAACAAAAGCAAAAGCAAACTCTCAAAACACCAGCAAACACATTTACTCTTACAGTTCAGAAATGTATATTTCACAGCAGCCATATGCCTTATCCAAACCTTTGCATTACTGAGTGATGAGGAAGTCCAGATGTCTGAAGTTTAATGGTTGGGTGTCAAAAGAAATGAACTTCTCTTCACACAGGGGTGTAAATGTACACAAACACCACCACTAGAAGATTGAGGATGATAGCAGACACCCCAATAAGGCAGAATATTCTCACTGCAGAGTATTTGCTTGTAATGCTACAACAGCCTCTGTAGGCTGTTCCTGTGAGAAAGGAGAGGAAGAGTTTGGACACATTCTGTAATTAATATTAGATTTGGGATTTACCTTTCTTGTTATTTTATTTTCAAACATACATATTTGTGTCCTTTGAAACGTTATATAAACTGGTGCTTTATGCAAGCTGAAATTCATTTTACATAAATATAAACAACTACACATTTTATGTGTATGCATTTTGCATACTTGAGATATACATTTAATCATTTGGGAAAGTATTTTGTATTCCTGCCCTTTAGGTTAAGTATGTGATGTTGCGATATATTTTCACCAGATGGCGCTATAATACAGTGCAAATGTTGCCCTGCACAGAAACCAGGAAAAAAACAGACTATCGCTATTCAACCTTCCTTTCAACGGCTTATTATATGGTTATATTTTGTACAAATTTCTTCAACTCAGCTACATGCAAAAATGTTTTGCCTGTATATGAGCAATGCCAGTGCGTTGCTGTGTAAAAGTTAAACTCATTGCTACAGCAAACGGGATATAAACGGGATAAAATTCACAAACTGATTGGGAAAATAAATCATTATCTTCATTAGAGGAATTAATCGAGTTATATGCACTGCTTTGCTTTTAAAGTGCTTGTTTGGTTAAAGCTTAAATGGACCAAAGAGTGCAAAACAAGGTCTCCCTAAATGCTATGTTCTAATGGATCTTTTAAAGGTATGTGTTCTGTGACTTTTGAAGGTGAAGGTAATTTTTGCTTTCAGTGCAGAAACTATAAGCCCTTTAGAGCTGTGCATTTACAGTAGAGCAATTCCTGTGATAAAACTTGACACAAGGCTAATTGCATAAGGACCTAAAGGGAGAGAAAAGTTTGAAATGGGCTATTGTGGTATTACATGCACTCTGAACTTACCTGGACACATTCCTAATGAACAGTCAGAGGTCAGTATTATAAAACTCGGGTGTCAGGAGAAATAAGGACAATGGAATAAAGAGCCAGACAGGAAACTCAAATGCTGCTGTCAATGAGAAATTGACTTATAACTTTTCAATGTTAATTTTCATTTAATATGCAGAGATGCTATCAGCATACAGTCTGGTGCACTTTGCAGCTTATTCTGTCGAAGAACCGACCACTTTGACTGACATACACAGTGACCAATCACAGCTTGTTTTGTTTATACAGTCAAGAAACTGTATAAAAGTATAAGAAAGGAAAAATGTACGAGCCACAGTAGTCATACTGTAGACATACAAGACCCATAGTAAAATGAAGGAGTGTAATTAGATTTCTCTCCATCTCTCTCTTCTACCAATGGGTGTAATGAGTGTGTAAGCTCTCAGTTTCTGCTGGTCAGGAGTAAGTTCATTGTTTTCAAAGTGCATTAGCCCAAAGCTACAAGAATGTGCAGATGAAGCCAATAACAGATAAAGAAACTGAGCTCATAGCTGCTCTTAGATGTTCATCTTCTCATTAGATGAGCTGTACCACTGTGGCTGAGTGATATGTGATATCTAGTAATGTAGCTGCTGCAGTATTCAGCAGTATAAAATGACATCTGAAAGAAGATTTGACATCTTCTGAAGAAAATGTCTGTGGTGCTCAACCATGCAAATTTGGCATGATCTTAAAGATATCACAGTTGGTTTCTAGAACACCGCTAATAATTCTTGGTGGTGTCTAGATTGTTGTAACACTTGATTGTTTCTCAACTGTTTTAGCACATTGTAACATTAATGTTTGAGTTTAATAAATTGTAGTACTCGTTTGTGTAATATTGCCATTATATGTCCAAAACCATTAAAAAAATATATAATTTATAATTAAATAATTAAAATCTGTGTCCTAATGGAATTTTTAGCTTCACAACATTACTGTAAGAACATTTAAATAACTATTAAATGTAATGACAACCTCTATGTGCTACAAACTGTCCCTTTGCTGAGTCATAAATGTATGAGACTAATTTTAAATATATTTATTTAAAGATAAAACCTTGTGACTTTTATGTATATTTAACTCCCTTCAGCAGGACCAGGTGAATGTTTCCGTCTCAATTACATGTATTTGTGTGTTCATAATAAAAATCCTTAAAAATAAAGGTCTGAGCAGAAGGACTGGGTAAATAATTCAGGAAACAGCTTTGGCTAAAAGGGCTGCAGGATCTTCACAGTCTTTATTTAGAGAACATACTGTACTCTGCATCTGCTGTGCCTGGGAGAACGTGTGGAGCTGTGTACAGACAAGCAGTGCTGAAGACTCATCTCACCAAGATCTCTCCAAGGTTGGGTTGAAACAGTGGCAACACACTTGATTAGAAACAAACAAACACAGCAAGTTCCCTTGTGGCCCCTGGATCCATCGTTACAGTGAGATTCTGTGTCTAAATACAGTCATGTTGGGAGTTCAGGAATAGGACAAAACCAAACAGTCTGTCTCATAAGGAAAGTGCTGAAATATTTATAAGTGCCTGTAAGATTTAGATCTCTGGCTGACAGACTTTCATGACTTTAAGAGAAGCCAGACTGTGGGGAAAATGGTAGCATTGTATTCGGTTGTTTTTATTGTGTTCTCATAAATCAACATCTGAAATCTGTGGTCTGTCTGGTACAAACTGTCACTGCTAGTGAAAACTCAAAGCTGAGATTCTCTTAGATTTTGTGGATGAGACAGTTACTTAAGTACGACTGAAATCAAATCCTCTTGCAATATGACAACACAATAGCAGCCTGCATGTAGCTTATACCATGTGGACCAAAATAATGCAAAAGAAAATGTTAAAGGCACTACAACAATATATTAAACTATTTATGCCAACATGTTACTAGGGAATTCAGCAACTTAAAAAATCAGTTTAATATTTTAAATCAGGAAAAGAATGCATGTCATGCAACTGACCCAAATAAAATATAACGGTTTTTTAAACATTATTTAAACTATAAATAGATGTTATTAAATGTTAAAAATATTTTATGAATGTATATAGAATGCATAAAGGAATAAACAACACAGGATAACTCAGAAAATTGGATATATCTATAGCACCTAGAATAACATAGGAAAACAGCTCAACATTCACTATAAGATGACATAGCATGAGTATTGTATGTTGGGGAATGCTACTGTCCATTAGGAGAGCAGATGGTGCGTGTTTGCTGCAGGCGTTTCAGCTCCCAGTGGTTCCTGCTCACGCTCTCCCCCTCAGCATCACTTTTCCTGACGTATTTCTTCGTCATATTCCCAAATGAGCAATAGGAGAGAGGGAAATCTCTTCTTTTATAACCTTCAGACATCATGTTGGTGTTCAGTATGTCTTTTCCATAGGCTGTGATGTAAGAGAGCAACATATGCCAGGGGTCTTAATCCAGAGAACTAGCTATGCTAGGCACTATGCTAAGTGCTTCTGCCAGCTGGGCCAACTACAATAATTCCAGAGAATTTCCATCATAAGTAGGAATTCCCATCATAAGTAGGAATTCCCATCATAAGTAGGAATTCCAATCATAAGTAAGAATTCCCACCATAGGTAAGAATTCCCATCATAAGTAAGAATTCCAATCATAAGAATTCCCACCATAGGTAAGAATTCCCATCATAAGTAGAAATTCCCATCATAAGTAGGAATTCCCATCATAAGTAAGAATTCCCATCATAAGTAAGATTTCCCATCATAAGTCAAGTAAGACTGATATTATTATCAGGAGGACTTTAGCAGAGTCTTACCATAGCAAATATATTAAAGACAGGGTTTAAATATGTACTTTAAACCAACAAAACAAACACCACACAAACAGTGTAAAATAAAGTAACATGGAAGGGAAAAGCAATTGATATAAAATCATTACACACTTTAAATATGTTTATTTTTAACTTTATTGATTTTTATATTTCCGTTCCGACACCTCCCATATTTTGCAGAATGTGAAACCACATTTGTAATACAAAACTATTACAGCACTATCATCTCAGGTTAGAATTTGCTAGTTCCAAAAGTACATTGGGTAGAAAGGTACATTATGAGCGTGACAGCAAATGTTATATCTTATGCTTAGCCTGCTAAATGCTTGAAAACCTGAGAACAAATCAGTATTGTTGCATTCTGTTGTGTTGTGCTTGGTATATAGAGACTTCTGAATAAAGCATAAATCTAATAATTGTTTTCTTTTTTATCTCTACATGCTCAAAGCAGTGCCTGTTGTGTTGTTTTATTCTTGACCCACTTTACCCAGATGAAAGGTCAACTGTACATGAACTTTACACACATCAGAAACAGTACATTATACTCATGTAAGAAATCGGAGAACATGCAATTTTAATTAAGACTATACTTAAGTAATTGTAATAATAATAATAATAATAATAATGATAATAATAATATAAATTAAATATAACTTAAGCTATATTTATACTAAACTGAATCAAGAAGGTCTCATAATTGAAATTTATAAGTTGTATTTTGTAAAACCAGGCACTGCTTGATGGGTTTTGTTGAAGACAAATGATGCCAGTCTTTATCCACAGTTATTATTCTTTTCCTTATTGCGTTTTCTACCTCTGAAGAGGGCATGTTGTAAATGAGGATCTTAAAAAGTGGTATAAATGTAGACGAAGATGACAACAAGTAGGTTTAGCACAGTACCAATGATACCTAAAATAGCCAGAATCCTCTCTTCTCGATCGTTCTGTGGCTCCTCCACGATGGCCCTGCACCTGTGATGATGGCCATGGGGGAGCATGTTTAATATCACTGACAGCCACCTCCAGGGGGCCCCACGCCTGCTAGAGAGAGAGAGTGAGAGAAAGAGAGAGATTGAATTGAAGACGAGACATATATTACATTCAAATCACAATTGTTGAAATAGCAGAAACATTCAAATACACACACACACAAACACTTATTCTTTCTCATAATTTTCCTCAGAATCCTCTTTTATTTATTTCTTCAAACATAGAGGCTTTAATCTGATCTATGATGTCACAGCTGCTGTGGCTGGTAGCTTATTACACAGAGGTCAAGGTGATCCATTAAATATATGGACTTTACATCAGGAGTTTGAGCAGAAAGTAGAAGACCTGGCACAAGCCCCAGAGACCCCAAAGACTACCACAGTAACAGCTTCAGACACAGAAACTCATCTTCTCCTTTACAAGGGCCTGAGGGACATGAGAACTCAGTATCATCAGAAGAAGAGAGAGCAGACAGAGAGAATAATAATATTGAGTGCCTTTCTCTCTTCTCTTTCATTGAGAAAAATGAAAGAAAGATTATTCTACAGAAAGAATCATTTCTATTGTTTGCATTGTTTGACATAAGTTGTATAATAAATACTGCACAGCAACACAGCCTAATATGCATAAATGTTACATAAATATTATAGCATGGGTTTTTATGACATGCATGTGCTATGTTCATACTCGGAAATAATCTCAATTTAACCACAATAAACACACACGCGTGTCCTCGAGGTCCCTTATAATATTAATATTGTAGCATGGGTTCCTGTAATGTGGGTATGTCTGTAAGGTTATCACTAATGCATGTTCTGTGGACTGAACCCAATGTGTTGCCTAGCGCTGGACTCCTGAATGCATTTAGAACTTATACTGGTCTCTGACTGCAGACAGATGCTTCCTACAGTGAAAACAGGTTCGTGATCAGTTTAGACTTTGAGAGCTAGGGGAAGAGTTGCATTTATTTTTATGTCAATTAATTTTCATTGTGATTAAATAATACTTTTTAAAAAGTTAATCTGAACACATTTAAATATGTTCAGCCTTCAAAAAATTTTCCAAACGTTTTTCCAACACTTAATTTAGAGGGATGTGTGTGGTATTTTAACTCCCAAAGATAGTAGCTATACACAAATGTGTGTGTTTAATCATACCTCAAATGTCTTTAAACATCTTGTGTCAAAATGTGTCAAAAAGATGTGACCATACCACAAACTTTAATTAAAAGAGAAGACAATGATCCATTGTGGCTATGGTATGTCTAATATGACACTAAAGTGATTTGGTTAATTTAAAATTTCCTAACTGTTACATCTATTGTAGCTGTTTCTGGTCTTGTATTAGTGTTGAATTATTTAAGGATGTTAGTACAATGGATAGAAAAGGATTGAGTCACTGAGCTCATTGGATGATGCTTATGTTACTGACAATAGTTTTAGGCTGTTGCTCTTGCACAGCGTGAGTCAACCATCCCTGTTATCCTTCATTCTTCCATTCCACCCCCAGTTTTTTCCCTCTCTTTTCTTTCTGACTCAATACAGCGCAGGGGTTCCTCCAGTCTTCACGTGACTCACTGCCATGATAAATAAAAGGCTTTACATGTTGCTTATGCAAGTATTGCACACAAGAAATGTCATGCTTTGCATTTATGCATCTGGCAGATGCCTTTATCCGAAGAACTTGTGAATTCAAATACGTTTATAGCAGTATGAGTTTTCTGGGATTCAAACCCACAGCTTGTGCGCTATTACACACAATGAGAACAATGCTTTATCAGTTGAGCTACAGGAACATATTTGTGGTAGCTGGTAGACGGTGTTTTAGGTTATAATAACTGCCTAAACATTCTAAACAAACAGCTGACCGTAAACTTCAGCAGGTAACTTGTCCTTTATTATTACAGTATGAGGAAAACTCTAAACATTCATAAGCATCCAATCAGAACACATTTTTGCATCCTCTTCTGCATATTTTGAATATCCAAAATGGCAAGTCTTCACTCTTGTGTTTCTGCTTCATTTTATTTATCCCACTCCCCCTTATATTTGTAGCAGCCATACTGCTGTTGCATAGGTTGTTGCTTCTGAAACTCACAAGGCGTTCAGACCATGTGCAAGTGGCTTTTTCACTGGGCCTGGAGCACAGAGATGACGCTTGTATTTCCCCCCTAATTGGGCTGGAAATAATTGCATTTCACCGCTGAATGGTTTAGCCATAGCAGAGTGGAGAGAGGGTGACAGCCTTGTCTCACAGGGTCCCAGGGGTCCTTATGCCGCTGTAACAGCTGCCTAGCTTAGTGCTGTTTACCCCCAGCCATCTTCTGTAAGGGAAAAACGGTCAACAAGCACCTGAGAAAATTTACCTCCATCTTCAATGGGCACATTTTCAGGACCCTCACAGCTAGCGTGGCTGTCTTCCTGTCCGATTGATTTGTTATTTAACAAAAAGGTGGCAAAACTAGCCACTGTGAATGGCCTGAATGGGGTTCATAAAATATTCACTTTGACACAAGGATCATGTCAGATTAAAAGGGAGAGCAGATTCATGTAACAAGACAGAAATGAGTCCTATTTTTGGAACATGCCCTTCAGTCATTCAATGGCTGATTGTAACATGCTTTATATGATTGAATCATTTCTCAGTTTCTGAATCAAAACAAACATGAGGACGTGTGTGTGCGTGTGTGTGAAAGAGATCATCAATTATTTTTTAACTTTATGTATAAATTCATCAGTTTTTGTAATGTTTTTAACATATGGAAACATAACAGTGAAAATCTTAAACTTATTTAAAATTCAGCATCTTGTTATATTCAGTATAAAATATATTGATAAACAACACAAGTTCATAAGTGGGCCCATTTTCTCTTTTCATCAGAAAGTTTTATAGAAATTTTTATAGCAATAGAAAAATTAACAGCTGGACACAAATTCATATAAAGGGTGAAACATGGCCATTAAAAATTACATTATAAATGTTTTTGGTACAAAATCTGGAGATTGTTTTTTGTATGGAATTCGTACGATGCCTATAAACATATGCCAAAAAAAGTAATGTGTATATTCCAAGGCATGAATCCCTTTAAGGGCTATAAAGAAGTTATAAAGTTAGACCGAACAGTTACTTTCTTAAACACTCTGAATTATCCATTCACTCCTAATGATCCTATAAGAACATCTTTATCTATTACGAACAGAAAGCAGTTAGGCTCTTCCATGTCACTGATAATCTTAAAGTCCATCTGAAGTGATGCCAAGTTTCCAGAGGTCCTAACYGGCACATAAATCAAAGTAATTAATAGACTTTGTAATTAATAGACTTTGTAATTAATAGACTTTGTAATTAATAGACGTAGTCTCTTAATTACGTAGTTCTTTGGAACTACGGCTATATTCTCATAGACTTAGTGGCACACATAACGATGAGCAGCCTGGGTGAGTGTCTGAGCTGTGGCCAAAGCAGGGGGAAAAAATAGCTCAGCACAAAGACAAGGTCACAGGAAGAGAGGAACGGGACTCTCAAAACTCTCAAACTCTGTACATAAGCCTCAGATTCACAGCATTGCTACACATTGTTCACTGCTCCTCAATTCATTTTGCATAACTAAACTTATTTGAATTCACTCACAATGTCATCCATAATGCAACACTTGTTGCACAAACAATGAATTTGGTTACGATGGATGGAGGAATAGCATGTGAGGACCATTTTGCAGTAGATGTTATATTCCTTAAGACTTTAACGCGTTAACAGCAGGCCTGTTTTGCACATCATTTGTTTTGCTTGACTTAAAGCTCATTTCCCATAAGAGACCCAGCAACACTATTAGACTGCTTTGAAGACCTCTTAAGCCCAAAGACCCAAAATAGCAGAGCCTCTTCCCTGTTGGTCTGTCTATGGCCCAGTTCTGTCTGCCTTCAAAGTCACCATGCTGGTCTACTGCCTTTGACCAGCACACTAAGATGGGCTGGGGACATACCAGAACCATAGTCCTAAATACTTTTGTATTAAAAAACAAAAAAGGCTGGGTTCACTTTAGGATGAGCACTGAATTTCCTCACAAATTGCATATACCTTTAAGGTTGGTAAGCAACTATATAAAATCTAAAGTAGATTATGAGCTATGCAAAAACGGTAATGCTTAAATTTAGTGGCCCATAGTGTTGACAATTTGTCATGGGTGGTTGTGTAATAAAGCTTAATATGAGAAACAATTACTTCTAAAACTCATAAAATTCACAGAAAAGAAACCAGCACACAACATGAGACAAACAGAAGAAAAGCAACAACACAAGGAGAATATATAACACACCAAACAAGCAACAAATCAGTTAAATTAGTTAATTCAGCTGGAGCAACATGTGAACTTAATTAGACTAACAAGTGAAACTTGTTAAAAGGACAGAACCAAGCGTGGCCCTGGAACAGGGCACATATTTTTAACACAAATGATGCCAGTGGTTGTTTCTGAATGAGTTTAGCGTTGCATAAARATTTKTATTTTAGTTCTATTATCATAGTTCTATGAAACAAAGGCAGTGAAAGTTAGTTAGGGTCTGTAAATAATTATCTATTATATGAATGACTGATATTTAAGAAAAAAAGA
The DNA here is from genome assembly GCA_036877545.1 of Yasuhikotakia modesta. Classification (NCBI taxonomy): domain Eukaryota; kingdom Metazoa; phylum Chordata; class Actinopteri; order Cypriniformes; family Botiidae; genus Yasuhikotakia; species Yasuhikotakia modesta. The sequence goes on along the minus strand of JBAJNP010000146.1, from coordinate 48,053 downwards.
GCTGAACAAAAATGATTCAGGTTATAGTATGAAATGACCCAATGGAATTCTGGGTAATTTGAGTTATAGATGGTTTGGTTTTTAGTAGGAGAGAAATAGTGAGAGAACAGTAGATGATGGAGAGCAGATATGAACATAGTAATGATGTAAATAAGGCAAAGACAGGGAAGTATACAGAGAGATGGACAGGAATGTGATTTGAAACGCACCCACTGCATGGGAATGATGAACATAAAGCCCACAGAGTTTTGAATGATTGTGTAACAGGGGAAATGATGAGATTACTGCGGGTCACTGAACCAGCCCATGCTGAAGACCTTCAGGTTCACAGAGAGTGAGAATTTTGCAATGGGTGTCTTGCAAAACAAGCCTCTAAAGAGAAAACATTGATTAATAAAGGCAATGAGGGTGCCTTGACTTTTAAACAGAACTGCCTCCTATATTTGCCAAGAGGGAATTCTAAACACGTGTTAATGTGTCATGATAGACACAGTCACTAATGTGATCACACTCTCTGCATCCCACTCACATGCATTACAAACACATGCGTATACTCTCTCTCTCTCTCTCTCTCTCTCTCTCTCTCTCTCTCTCCAAATACACCCCCACAAAAATTCTATGATTCATTTTGCTATGGTAAAGTGAATAGAGACCTACAAATTTTATTTATACCGTCCACAATTCACTGTTATAACGGTTTTGTTTTTAACCATGGCATGTTTTTGTCATGGTTAGTTTTATTTTATAGCTTGAACTGTGATTACAAACACAGTTAGCAATGAAGGCATCCAGGTATTAAAAACACTGTTTGCTAGCACAGGCTGGACAGTTACACAGATATGCTAACTCTTGGGTCGCAAGCCAAAAATGGGTCAAAGTTCTGTTTTCATTGCAGACATCAGGTGAAAATAAATGCAAATGCATATAATAAATTTCAAGAAATTTTCAAGAAATTTTCAAGAAATATAATAGTACATTGTTAGAAAATTTCTTTGCTGTCTTTTAAAGCTGAAGGGGGGAAGAAAATTATTTCAGTATCTCTCATTGTTAACAGAAAATGTTTCCCACACATGAAACTTTAGAGTATTTTGGTGCAACTTTGCCTGCTAGCTTATAATATGGCCAATATTAAAATATTGTCAAGCCCAGTGTTTGTTCCATGTGATGGTCATGTGTTGAATCAGTTTTTTCTTTAGCCAGTTATAGTCTTACGTTTGCATATTGCTAGGCCTAAGCAGTTCATGCTGACTGTAACATACTGGAGACATTTTGTAAGTCTGTAAGTCGGTTTGTTGCTGTGTTGGGTTGCCACTTGATGTCAGATATAAAAATCTCCTAAAGCGAAACCATTTGAGATCCATTTTGCTAATGCAATTTCCCCATTTGTGTAACCATGGGGAAGCCTCTGGGTGTTTTGGTATTTTGATTCTCACATTAGACATCTTCTAAATGAAAACATTTGTTTTGCTCAGGGTATAAAAGTGAATTCAACAGTTCCGAACCGCAAGCAATGAACCACATTTTTTTGCAACCTGTACTACAGAAAGCATCATTTCCTCATCATTTTACATCATTTTACAAAGGCACACACTAAATCTGATTCAGCTGACTTCAGTCTGAGTTTAATTGAAAGCTAAACTGTTTAATTAAAATTAAATGTAATTTTTTTTATGGTACTAACAATAAGTGCAGCAATTGGTAAACTGTCTGAAACTATGGTTGAAAACTATTATACATTTTTCTTTATTTGGGAACAGAGAAAATTCTTCTGAACGATCAATGCCTGGTCATTGCTTTCACAGCGATCCACTTTGGTCACACTTAAAGAGGGCAGAATTTCCAACACCCAAGGGGCTGTTTATGGGCATCAATTACCCATGTACAATCACTTTAGACCATTAGGGGTAATGGAGCGAAGCCTGCTAAAGGATCAAGCCGTATTATACACACACACACACACACACACACACATATATATAAATATTAAGAGATATCAATTTATTGTGGGTTTTTTTTGCATTTAAAAATCAGCTTAGATATTTCTTCCTCTTATTTCTGCTAGACACCCAAAATTTGAATAGGGAAGCCTGCATATTATTTTCCTGGCTACTTCTTACAGCACCTCCTGTGGGATTCCAAGGTGTTCTCAAGACAGTTGTGAGAAATAATCTTTCCAGCGTTTTCTGGGTCTGCCCCAGGGTCTCTTTACAGTTGGACATCCCCGGAACACCTCCCCTGGGATGCATCCTTAGGAGATGCCTCAGCTGGCTCCTTTTAATGTGAAGGAGCAGTGGCTCTACTTCACACCTTATCGGTTTTACCCACAGTTCATGACAATAGATGAGGGTCAGAACATAGATTCACTGGTAAATTAAGCATTTTGCCTTCTGACTCCGCCCCCTTTTTGCAATGACAGTCCAGTAAAATGATCTCATGTCACATACCATAGACAGATCTCATGCTCTGGCCTTCCATCATTCATGAGCGATATCACAAAATCCTTTAAACTTTTCCACTTGGTGGCTAACTTTATACCCAGGAGAAAATCAATTTTTCAATAATTTATTTGTTGTGACTTTAATTGAGACGTTTGACAAAGTCATAATGCATTTGCATCTTTGAGTTAATAAATATAAAATATCTGTTTGTTAGAAATAAGATAGCCATGTCTCTTACATGATCTATTACAGAAACAGTTTTAGGGGAAAATGCAGTTTATAAAGTTGTAAACTGTGCAATAATTAATCTCATTAGCCTTTGTAGCCTTTTCTGTTACTATAACCATCATTGCAAAACTATAGTAAACAATGCAACAAACATACAGGTTAGACTGTAACTGTATATATTATACCTGTCCTATTTATTTAAAGCATACATTAATGTCCTAAAACTGTTGTGGTTAATGTATCTGTGAAAACTGATATAGATCAGACTGACTAACCCTATTCTTCACAGAATTCAATCAGTTAGTGACACCAGGGGCCCCTGCACAACATCTAATCCTAATGTTCTTTTTGTTGATCCCACAGGACCTTAGATATCATTCATGCTAAGAAATCAATTAATATTATTTATTTATTTATTATCTACAAAATGACCATCTTAACCCAAAACAAATGCTTTAAGCAGAATCTTTTATTTTCAGACACACACACACATAAACACATATGTTAGGTTTCTATGCTTTGTGAGGACTTTCCATAGACAACATTTAAGAAGAACAGACACACTGTGAAAGACTATCTTTACTCACCACACATTGTACCAGTGGGAAAACAGAGACTTTCCGTCCTGTTCTTTATTCTGGTGTTGAATCCATGCTTGCTGGACCTGTGAGAACTCCCTTACGCCCAACACGGCCCTGGTCTTCTCCCCCTGCACCTCTTCGTCTGCCTGGTCCAGTTCTGTCACTCTTATCACCTCCCTCTGATTCCTAAACAGTTTCTCCTCACTGTTACAAACTGGTCTTTTACAACCTGCCTTTGTGGTTATTTTGTATTATCTAAAGCTTCATTAGCATCCAGATATTTTTGTACAGAGTAATTTAGAGCGCTGTGAGATAAAGCTGAAATATGGTCATGTTATTTTCACATTGGCCATCAATGTTTCACTGCGTTGTGTAGGTTTGATGATCCAGCTATCCTCATCCGACAGACAGTCTACATGGTTGCCTTGGTGATATTGTCCAATCTGTTACATGACTGTGCAGTCCGCATATAAAATGACAAAGACAAAACTGAAGTTATCAAGATGTCTTCTGTATTGTCTTTCAAACTGGAAATCAGAAAACGGAAGACCGGTCTTCTTTTAGCTAGAACAATGCTGTGTTTCAGAAAGATGCTTTCTCAAAAGACCTAAAGATTAAGAAAATGGAAGAAAAATGGAGCAGGCAAGATCAGATATCAAAAGCTGAAAAAATCATGCCATAAGTTCCTGAGAAGAGAAGGACAGGAAGTCAGGCATCAAGATACCATTTTCTTTATGTTTTAAATATTGCCATCCCAGTTGGTGTCAAATACCATCACGGTTTCCTCAGGCGTTGTCCAGACAACTTAAAGTTTCTTCAAAAATGTTCAGTATTTGCATCCAGTTTCTTGCCTCAGATTGTCGCTTTGTTGGCTTACCTTAATCTGCAGCCTTTGGTTAAGGAATCTGTGTTTCTTGGATTTTTGTTATTGTCCATGTGGAAGAAATCTATCCCATTTTTTAATTATATTGAAGAAATTGTCTCTTCCGTTTCTCCTCTTCACTTCATATTTTTTCTGGAATCTTCTCGCTGGAGCTGTTCCTCTCAGAGGAGCTCAGAGCTGCTCACTCCATCTCTCTCTCTCTGTCTCTCTCTCCGTCAGTTACTTTACCCCTCCCTCGCCCCTTGCTTCTTCTGTTTTACTCTCCCACTCTCTGTAAACCCCCACCTTGATTTAGTTCACATGGAAGCTGACAGAGAACAAGACGGTAACAGACGTTCATAACAGACATTCATTCATGTCACAGACTACAAACACACACAAACAGAGCATGAAAATATATCAGATTTGAATGTTATTATGAACTGTCACACAGTCTGTCTACTTTTGTTAAACAGCATGTCTGTATTTTTAATGCCAGTCTGTGACCCTATCTGTGCTTATATGAATCTATATTATATCTATGCAAACTCATTGTGCTTGAAGTGACTGGCATTTATAAATATCTGACTTTTGATTGAAGATTTTGGTATCTTACCAAATATGAGCAAAGGATGAACCTTTGTTTCTAAAATTTCATTGCTGTCTGGAATCAATAATTCATTATATAGATTTGAGATTTTTCAATGTTGTCTCTCATTTTTTAACAACATCTCATACACTCATACACTTGTGCTGGACAACAAAGCCCCTATATGTACTTTTAACTCCTCTAATCACACTCTTAACTCAGATAAGGAAACTGTCCATTTTAAAACACTCACAATATGGACAAACACTGCCAAAAGAAAAAGAGAAATGGGAGGAAGTTCTTGCTAAGGATACAGAAATTTTAGAGAGCTAATTTCCCTCCATTAGTATCTATTAGTTTGTTGGGGTATGTGTTCTCTACCAGGTCCTGTTGGCCTGAGTCAGCCTTACACACATACACATATCGTACCCATGATGTTTTTTTTTGCTTTTGACTTAACCCATAATCCAACAGTAGCCAGTTGCTTAGCAACTGCCTCCAGGGAGACTTTTTCTCATCAAAAGCAGCCTGCTGAAGACATGTGAGTCAGGAAACTAAGAATGTAGTGAGAGAGAGAGAAAGTAGGAGGTAGGAGACAGATAAAGACGACACAGAGGGGACAGAGGCATGTAACATGCCACATTGAGACAATAGCAACTAGTTATGGGGAGGGGGCGGAGTCCTGCCAAATTCCATCAAAATGTATTTTTTTATACTGCTTCTTTTATTTTTAGAGGAGAGGCTGATGAAATATTCACAGGCTGTGATGCAAGACTCACACTGCAATGGTAAACCCAATGCAAACCTCTGAAGACATCTGCTAACAACATCCAAAAAGCACTTACACTGTTTGGTTAATAGTAAACAGAATCTAATCAATAGTGACTGTAACATTACTTATAAAGTTAATAAATAAATACATTTATTGCAGCTGTACTTCTCAGACACAGTATAAACCAACATCATGTCTTCATAGCTATATTTTGGCTGATATATCTGATTAATAGACACTGGAAAGGATAGACAATTTCACCAGAACATTGTCTGGTGACAGTATAAATAGACAAGTAGCTATAAGAAGAAGAAAAACAGCCAAACAATGTATGTTGCCCCTGGAATGTGTTGATATTCATGGCTGATCTATAGATTTATAGATACTATAGATTTCCTTTGGACACAGGAATAATTTGTGACAATAACTATAAGCTTTAACATGTCATCCACTAACGTGCAAACCACAAAAATCAATGCAAACACTACAGGTTCATAATCCTTATAGACGACATTAAATCTTTATTGCATGAATTTTATTGGCATGTTTAATTGACTGTGAACAGATGTCTAGATATCTTTAATAGTTGTTCTTATGTACCAGCATTGTTCATGACTTGATCAACTGATATACACCTTAATATCGTCGGTCTTTTAAAGTAACTTGTTTAAAAGTAACAATTTAATGTAACAATTTAGCCAAACTTCACAGATTGGAATCAGTTCGTGGAAAACACAGAAAACGTCAGCAGTGCTCTCGCGCCCTCTGTTGCTTTTACTATGAACTGCATGTGAGATTATACGTGTGTATGGGAAACGTATAGATTCTAAAAGTTGTCTGCAAGAAAGCGTTACTTTTGCTATTTAAAAAGTATCTCGGTTTCACATTAGTCCTTATACTCGGGGGAATTATAGCCCCATTATATGAGGTTTTTTAGGGAGACATAAATAAATGTAACAGTTTAGCACTCTTAAAAGACAGTGGTTGTTAGTCATGCAACCTAAGGCTTCAAAGTTATTATCACATGGATGTTTTATTTAAGTTTTGTTTGTATTATATTCTCCTAAATGTTTTATTTTAGTTTAAAGAAGTTCCTTCTCAGATGTGGTAAGATGTATTTATGTAATTGATGGTTTAAAACAAAGAATATAGTTTTTCTTTTTATTTGATTTGATTTTATTACGGTCTGTACTAAAACTGCATAATGGACAGTTTTAAGTTATTAAATCATTAAAGTTATTTTGTATATTGCTGTATTTGGGGGTCCCCTGGTTGGCTAGAATGCAAGTGAGGGGGTTTAAAACAGTTGATTTTCTCTCTGACTAACACTAGAGTACAGAAAAAGAAACTAAAGTGAAGGGCTGTTATATGGTCTTATGGTCTCAAGTAAAACTTTGATTACATTAACATATAATAGAGAATTTAGTCTTATGCCTTGTGGGTTTTGAGGAACACTTGGAGTCAACAGCCTCTGTGAAATTGTCTTTATAAATCTGCTGCTTTTTCCACAGACCTCAGGGTAAAATGCTGTAAACTGCTACAGTATGCATGTGTGTTTGTTAAACCCATTTACAGGCATCTCACAATACCACTCACTACATACTACAGTATGCAGCATCATTACTTCTGTTCTGACAGTAACTGCTGTAAACATCCCTAAGGGCCGTATCTGATTACACACTGTGCTCCGTTCTGTCATGTTTGTAGAAAGAGGAGGGCGAGACAGATCTGTGAGCTGTCATAAGAAATCTAAGCACCTAATTTCTTCACATGAGCAATTATCATGTTGGTGAATCCACTGAATTTTCCTGCATTTTCTATTTCTGTAAGCATAGGGAAATTTTTTCATAAACAAAACTTTTTATATCCTAGGATGGTTCTTATGAAATTAATTTTTCTGGAGATTGCAATAGCTTTATTTTTATGCTGTGTTGTGTCAATTCATCTTTGTTTGTCTTTTAAAAGAGTTAAAATGCTTAATTTCCAACATGACACAACTGTCTCCTATCTACAATAAGGTTAAATGTATTTATTGCACTTTTGGCTAGGAATGTAACCATCTCCAATACTTGTCATTGTATATATCACATATACAGAAAGCTTGTATACATCAGAGTTGCATGATTCCCTGTTTACCAGCTTATCTCCTGACAGGGTTTATGCTATTATATCACACAGATTAATGGCAGCTGGCACAGTGGGGTATATACAGTATTAATAATCCCTGTAACACAATGAGCTCTTTAGCTCCACACAGAGCAGATCCACTGGTGTCATGTCACATGACCAACATTTAAGTTATAATGGAGGACCCATAATGCTTTTGTGCTTCTCATTTCTGCCTGCATTGCTTATGTTGAGATTTTGTCTTTATAGGCTGATGTTTGAATATGTTTAAAGAGGGTGGCTGCATGATTTTTAATGTGGTAGAATTCTCTATTAAAAAGAAGGTTGGTGTAAGAAAAGCTAAATCTGTTATACCAGTGAGGTTAAAATCAGCACAATGATATCTGACACTGTAAACTGTATGGGTACATCTGCATGCTGTTAAAGGAGTCATATACTTTTATTAAAATTATTGTCGTTATTAATAAAACTATATATATGGTCTATATTTGCTGGCATGTCTATAAAAAACTCTCTCACTTGTAAATGCTGGCGTTGGTGTGTGATTACAAAGTCCAGATTGAATCATTATTGCAGCTTAGTTTCAACAAATGCCCTTTTGGCCTGAAGAGGAAATACTGACTTTTAAAAGTTAAAGTTTGCTCTCTACATCAAGCTCTTTTATCTCAAACGACCACAGAAATTTTTAAAACTTTTTGATATTCCCTCTGTAGAGATCCCCACTGCTGTCTCGCTCTCTCTCTCTCTCTCTCTCTCTCTCTCTCTCTCTCTCTTTCTCTCTCACACACACACCATTGAGTCTCCTCATGCATGATCACAACACACACCAGCGCCTGTGGCTGTATCTGTACTGTCCACTTCACAGCCCTGTCACCAACACACAGTCACAAAAATAGACATTTCATGACATGACAGCTAAACTCCAAGGTAAAACTCAGGACAGAGATTTCCATGGAAACGAAAACGGGGACACAGGAAACTTGATTTCAAAATTTTAAAAAAGCCACTATATGTTATTGCCCTCAAGAGCTTACACTATTAAACTAACTAACAAAGGGTGGTAAACGTCTGAAGTTTCTGTTAAAATGCACTTGTTTTTGTAATGCTGGGGGGCAGAAAATGGGCCTTATTTCTCTCTTGACTGCATTTCAACATTTATTCTGATTTTACGATGCAGCTTGCAGTCCACATGGGGCATCTGCTGCCATTAGCCGTTAGCGGTTCCCCATCCTTTATCACTTAATAAAGCAAATGTTTAAAAATAGCTTCAGCCTGAAGGTTAATAATATTAAACAGTTTGAAAAGATTCGGGCTTGTAGCAATAATAAATGTCTGTGAATGACAGATTGGCTCAAAAAGACTAATAATTTCTTCTAGCCCTGAAGACGCTTTAGTTTATAAAATAAAAACATTGCCTCACTTTCCACTCAACAGTTTTTCATAATAATTCTGCATTGAAGTTATTCAGGTTTAGGTCAATGTTTTTGTTGTTCTTTAGAAAGGCCTCATTTTAAAAGTCCTATAGCCTTTACTTTTTAAATTTCCATCTGAATTTACTTAAATGTACTATACCAGCATATATGTATATAAACCAGCAAATTTATCCAGTGAAAGTTGTCTAAAAGAAACAAAGTTAAAAGTGTGTATTTAAATAATTTGACAGATTTGGTAATATGAAGTTGTAGCCCTTGAAATAGCTTAAAGGAACATTTACAAAGTGAATAATTCAATAAGTGTCATCTGAGGCTGACGAAACAATGTTTAAAAAAACTGTTTCAAATCCAGTGGTGAGTTGAAACAAGGATTTTTCAAATAACTATTGCCAAGACTACTTGTTATTTAAACAGTATAAAGATATTTAGAGTTATTTTTAAAGGAACTGTCACTTACTTCCATTACTTGTTAAAAATATTATCTCCTGGGAAAACAACATCTGGCAAATGAACACATATGGAGCTACATACATTTCAAAGCATTAAGTATTGAGCATCTTTACGGTAAATCTGTCTAACTACTTGGGACATAAATACATTACTTTTGATGAGATGGGTTATGGGTAATGTTTCTGTAGGAATAAACCCTTATTACCCTACAAAGAAATGGCTCATGGCATGTTCACACTATATAGAAACATGCCACTAAATAGCATGAAACGTTCTAAAACAAGAAGCCAAAATAGAGCATTGCATGACTCAAAACCTTATAACAAATAGCCTGTCTCTCCTGTTTTGCTAAAGTGTTGATGTAACTGAATATTAATCAATAATTCAGTAATCCCGAATTATAAAAGCAATATTGTTCACAGTCCAATAGTTCTGCAGGTCTGAGGTTTTAGGCGGTGTAAAGTGTCAAAGGATTTGAATATCAAAGGGAAAGTTGCATAAATAATTCGGCAAGGATGGTGTGCTCGTGACTGTCTGCATCCTAATTCAACAGCAGAAGCGCGCGCCCGCAGCCAGACAGTCACGCGCAGGAAATACCGGAGACGCGACTGTGACTCTCGTACGCTGACAATACAGAAGAGTTAGAGAGGAGCTGGAGATAAAGATGGAGTTATCACTGATGGCAGCACAGGTATGAAACCCAACATTATTTTTGTTTGCCATAAACACTAATAGAGCATTTAAAAAGCGTTCAGGCGTTGCTTGGGTCAGACGAGTATTTCGTACTTAAAAACAGTTATGTGGGAGTTTGTACACATATGACGTGCCAGACTTATTTGGGAAAAACAGTGAGACAGATTTGTAGTGCAACTCACTATTGGTTGGTATTATTATAACAACCTATTTTCCAATGCAACTTACAAGTTTTGTTAGCTAATGTTAAACCAGAGTGTTTTTTAACTCTTGACACTAACTAGTCTTATGGCAAGTGAAAGTTAAATTGCGTTTCGCTGTATATTCTATTAAAGAGTTTGTTAAAGTGTTCAGGCATGTAACTTACAAGTACAGTTATACAGAGTTTGTATTCAGTCTAAAATCACTACTTTTGTGTGATCTGTGATGTGCATTAGAACCTACTTACAGTATTTAAAACGTTGTTTCTCACTTATGTTAATAAAAAATACATTTATTATAAATATCAAATATTAATTCATTGTCTCAAATATCAAACTGATGAAACAATTGGAAAATGGTGATATTTAGCCAGAGCTGTAAAATAGAATTAAAAGAGCATCAGTACTCAATATCAGAGTCATGTTTAAGGTTTACATTACATTTATTTATTTGGCTGATGCTTTTGTACAAAACAATTTACAGTGATTTTAAGGTATGCATTTTTATCAGTACTTTATTTCCTGGGATCAAACCCACAACGTTTGCTCTGCTAACACAATGCCAGTTGAGGTAGGTTTTAAGAAGACATGGTTTGTGTGGAATACATTGTTTAGCCAGGACAGGAAAACTCATGACTTAAGTCATTATAAGTTCTTTTGAAAATAGAAGATTTGAGCCCTCAGGCTTGTACAACCTTGTATAAGCTCATGTTTATCAATATGAATGTATAGGCTACTGCAAATGTCCCAAACTAGTTTAAAATAGGTTCATATTGACAGTTAGTAAACAGGCCTTTTTTACTGCACACCTGAAAGACTCAATAAGTGCCACTGAATGAAGCAGCTGTTTTTCTTTGGACACTTTATTACCAAGTGACAGAATACTAATTAGAATTATAAAGAGGGCCAGCAGTTCACATCTGTTGTCTAACTCATACATTCATAATTAGAGTTGCAAATACGTGACCATGGACAACTTTCAAAAAACATCCTGTTTATGTTCCTTAAACGGTTGCTTCAAGTTTGAGTCATTTAAAATATTTTAGTAAACATTTACAAATAACAATAACAGCAATAATACATTTGACAGCTGTCTGGAATTGTCAATTCTGATCTTTAAATAAATAAAAAACTGAATAATTAAATACTTTTAACAAATCAGCTTAATTCAAATTCAATTTCATTCAGTCAGATTTGATGTTGGAGACATAAACATTAATACATAATCATAATAATATACATATAAATAATGATAGATATTATTCAGGTGAATGTACATTATCCTGATTCCTTGTAAACATTTTCATATATGCATATTAATTTTATATTTCTGTATTCATTTTATAATTTATACATGGATCTCTTAACATTGTTATTTGTGATGCGTCAAATGTCAAATGATGCATGTCAAATGTCACGTCAAACGCAGCTTCTTTTCCGCTGCATATAAAAATAGCTTACAAAATAAGTACAAGTTCTGTCACATCACTTTAGAAATGCCTTTAAGTTTACATGAAAGGCATCTTAGAATTTCTTAAGCTGCTCCATTTCAGGAAATGACAGTAAGAAGCAATGTCATCCGGCTCCGCCCACTCCAGTCCCAGCAGGCCACAAAGATTCTCCACAGCATCATTCAGTGATAAATGAGGCAGAGCGGCAGAAGGTGGGGGGGGGGAGGGAGAGAAGGGTCTGTCTCAGTCTGACAGGTGATTCATCCTGCACAGGTGAGACAGGAACCTTCCAAAAAGCATTAGCATCACCGATCACTGCATAGGCTGAATACAGTGACTTCCTGTGAAACTTCTCTCTATAGTGTTAAACAGGCAGTTGGCTTTTATGTGCAACACATATTAAAATTGTGGAGATAATGAGAACTCTTAGGCATCGATCAAATTTCTGTTCACCACACAGTTGCACGCTTAACCTGAGGCTAGTATTTTCTTGAATATGAATGTCACAACAGCTGAAGATAGATAGATCTTTTTGCTTGCAATCTGAGTGCATTAATGGAGTAATGGAGATACTGTAGTAACGCACTGAAACCTAACTGCATTACACTGGTGATGGATGACATTTAATGAGTCTCCCAGAACATCTAACTAGCATTAGAACAAATCTGAGCTGGTTTATGAACTTAGAGAGAGATGATGCAAATAAACATGAAAAGGGGTTCCAAATAAATGTTTCCTCAATTGACCAACAAAATATTCATTGTTACCTTCTGGATTTTGATTATGGTTATCAGAGAGAAACAAAATGCAAAAATGGATTGTGGAATACAATTTTTGTTGAGGAGGATAATTGACTTTGTATAGTTTACAACACATGCATGTGTATCAGTCATACACACTAGCAATCGAATACACAAGCCCACAGCTGAGCACGTACATAAGCACAGCAGGTGGGTTTGGAATGAGTGGTTAAATCGAGCAGGAAAGTGGGTTTGGCTGTTTCAAAAATAATTGACAGTAGCTGAATAATGTGGGATTTGCCCGGTTTGCAGTGAGATAGATAAAACCAGCAGATCAGTAGAGGATAACTCTAATCTGTTTGGAGCAATCTCCCTGCAGCGAGATTACTCTCGCTCTCACACACACAGATCCTGGAACAATCCTACAGCGTATGAGCGACGTGGCTTTTATAAAGCAGACACCTTACCTCTCTCTCCACTGTGGAGCTGAACCCTGACTAGAGGTAGCTGAACTCTCTTATTTATTTGAACTTCTCTAAACTTGACATTTCGGTGGGTCTTTTATCCTGAAATGAACCGATAACATTGTGTCTAACATTTCTCAGTACTTGTCAAATGTTCATGACGTTAGTATGTGTGGGTTGTTAACATTAAATGTTTTGTGTTGTCCAATCACAGGCTGCTTTGTGATCTCACATGACCTTGACTTTACCGTCTGTAATTTTAAATGTAATTTGGTGCTTTTGCAAAAGCTGATAATGTTATAAGATTAAAGTTCATATTAAAATTACAGTTTTTCTTGCAGACTTGATGTGATGTAACACTGCTTATTCATTTAACACATTCACGTTCAATTTGCTGTGCAATATAACTGTTTTTTAAGTAGCATTTGTTGTTGCCCTTTGGTGTAAAACTTTGTTGTGTGATTGTTACTTTTTTGTAATTCTAACTTTGTTTAACTTATTAGTTTTAGTAAGGCCCATATCTGTAGAACTTTAGCTGTGTGCGGCTGAAGAATGTGACTAATGAGCCATATTTAGTAAAGATAATGAGAAAAAAAATTCACTTCGTTTGAAATTAGTTTCAAAGTGATACATCATTAACTTGAATTAAGAGTAAAGAAACTGTGTTAGCTCACACTTTGATTCACATGCAACAAAGCAGAAATTTCTATTCAGTTCAGTTTTAAACTAGAGTTTAAGATCTGAGATCTGAATCCTGCAGCGTACAAAATGTCCCCTCAAAAAAAGAGACTATTAATACCATTCAAACCTTACAGTAAATACAATCATATCCTAAAATAGTAATTGATGTGCTGAAACATTAAGGAAATAATGTAACCTTATAAAATGCAGACAATCTGCTAGTCACTAAACAGAAGTGACATTGGACAGCTCTGCTCCTGTACTCTCCAGAAGACTATTATCAGATCAGATGAGTGATGAAGGTGTCTACATTAGATGAAATCTGATAAATGGTGCATGTCTTTGTGGAGATGGGGGGCAATGAGGTGGTGACCAAGAGAACAAAATGAATGCCAATACCAAGATACCTCTTTCTCCTGACTGGTGACATCACACACCAGACACAGATGGGACCTTTCTAAAAATATTGTGATGAATGAAGAATATTTTATTTATTTAGTTATTTGCCACAGGCCATAGTCAGGTCAATTTACATCTTCTAATGACTTCATTCAGACAGTTCATGTAATGCTACCTGTACACTAACATAGAGTTTTCCCTTCTACAGCATTTTCAAGCAGTCAGTGGAGCCTTTATGGATTCTCCATACAATGGCAACTCATCCCTACAGACTTCCACCTCCAACCTCAATGCTAACTTCTCTCGACCAGCAGAACAGGAAGAGGAGGGCAAGTTCTCCAGCGACGCCATCTGGCTGTGGGTGGCTGTCATTGCAACCATTGGCAACATTGTTGTGGTAGCAGTGGTGTGTGCCTGTGCCTTTTAGACCCCATAGTCTGCAAGAACACAGCCCTAACTTCTGATCCTTCACCTTTAGCACTTTAGCACACTTTAGTATGTGATCACCTCAATCTATTTGTTCTCTAGAGTTTTCTAGACTGTCAATTCGAGTGAATTTAAAGATTGATTTATAGAGTAGCACATTGATTTATATTTAATTAATGTAAATACACATATTTTCACTTATTAGCCCTTATTCTGTACCTCCAATGATGGAAAATGTAGTTTTTTTATGTGGATTACACAGTGGGTCAGTTTATCTAGAAAAATGATTGCAGAATAGTTTGTTTTATGTAAACCTGTATTACGTGAACACCCTTTGAATGTCATATTCCAGATGTAATCTATCAGATCCTTGATAATAAACCAACTCCTGGGAACATGTCTCTGGATAGGGCCTGTCAAGGTGCGTGTGTGTTTGTGATCGTCAGTCCGTGTAAAATTAGTGACAGATGGTGGCTGTCCAGTGTGTCACTCTTTCACACACTTTAACTGTCTCACACTGCCTCTGGTAAATCCAGCCACTTCACTAGAGCTTTTACTGGTGGGGTCAACATCAGTTCATGTAAATACGTCAGCATTTTTGAGGCATGCATCTAGTATAATATGTATAGCTCCACACGCTTCAATGTGTGTTCAGTTAAGTTTTACATGTACATGAATAATCCAGAATCTCATCTTCTCTATCTGAGTTAAAGTTATGCCTCTTCATTAATTCAATCACTGCTGTCTTTTAAATACCCATAATTCTCCCTGCCTGAACTGAGTTGATCACCCAAGTTATTAATGCTCTACTGATTCTTATATTACATGTGTTCCACTATGATTAATCTAACCGTACAGAGGTAGGGCAGAGGTCAAAACATCCAAGCAGATAAAAAGCAGATAAAATCTAGCTTGCAGTTGCTTTGTATTATTAAGTCTATGCAGAAAATCATTCTATGGGTTTTTAATACCAGGATGAGACAATTGATTTTTAAGTTAAATTATTCAAAGTCAAAGAAAAGACCTGAAACATTTGAGAATAAGGAACTCTGACAAATGATATTAGGCTTAGATCCTTAGTGTACATTTTCATAGTGTCTATCAGTCACCTTTGCTCTGTGGTACAAAACAAATGAGAAACAGGATGTGGTATTTTAATCAGAAATGTGGCACAGTACGCTGGGACTGGGAATAACAATATAATATATAACAATAAGGTTGTGTGCTTGGCTTGGAGTCAATGGAGACACAGAGGCCCACCACATACCTAACTGCTTCACAGTGTGCCTTGAGGAATAATACAATGCTACCAACACACGTTCCAGCTGAGACACAGTGGAAACAACATTTAGATCATCTTATTTTGGAGGTATATTTATTACATTATTTCTTTACATTCTACACAGTTCTTCTTTTATAAATGGCATGTACTATATGTATTTTAAGTAGAAGTTTTAAAATAGTCTAAGTGTAAGATCATACACAAATTGTGTGAATTGTTTCCAGGTATTTTCTTGTTTTGTAAGCAGCAATATCATATTCAAGACTTTAGGAATTGCATTAAAGCTCTACAAGAGAATTCATGTGGTCTCTTCTGATCTTTAACGACTTTTATTCTTGTTTTTCAGAATGAAACAAACATTTTGCATCCTAAAGCAGATTTGTACTATACATTTGCTGAAGAATTAACAGCATTGAGACAATGGGAGCTTTGTTTAAAGACGCTTTGAAGACAGTGGCATCAAAACATTCCATATGGTTTATTGTCCAGTGGTAAAATGACATGCTTATACTGTCTGTTGTATAAGCATATGTAAATGTTGTTTACCATAACTGTAAGTTGCTATACCAGAAAATACAGTTTTAATCAATAATCAAGTAGAAGGTAAAAATGAACTATAACATAGCATGTGTATTTTGTATAGAAATAGCAGAAATGTATTTTATTCCACTATTATGGAATTGTGCACAATCGACATTAGATGTAGTACGTCTTCTATAAAACATCTTCCTTTATAAACTTTATCAACTGAACTGTACATCTATCATTTAGTAGTACCAGTTTGTAACATAAACCAGTAACTTTGTATTGTTAATAATATATGTGAATGTTCAGAATGACTGTTTAATTTAACTGTTTAATGTTGTTTATTTAAATAAAAAAACAGTTCTGAAGGAAAACCTGTAACTGAGTGAAAATTACACCAATATTTAAATATCTTTAGGTATAATCCAGGTTTACATTTTTTTTACATTTACATTGATAAACATGTTTCATATATTACATTGACTAGCATGACTTCAGTGTAATGGTTTTATTTAGGCTTCACACCATTGTGTATAATATATAAATTGGTAAATTGGTTATAATTGGTAAGTTATAAAACCAATAAAAAACGCAAAACAAACACTATTATGTTTCACACGTTCACTCTGCTTGGAAAGGTCCTAAGAATTGACGTTGATAACAACGATTATGGCGCCCCCTACAGTATCCCACCAGGCAATTCTTCAGTGGAGGAAAGGGACGCTAAACAAACAATCTACCCCTATGGTGAGAAACACGTGAATGTGTTCTGTTGACTGGTGTTTCAGTCACTGGCCAGGGTCAGGGCAGAATGCTCTGTGTGAATGTGGGGCAAAATAAATCTAAAGAAGTTGAGGTAGAAGTTAGTCAAGCTTGTCAAACTGGACATTTTAAAACAACTCCTATTGAAAAACAAAGTATTTTCAGAAAAGTGTATGGTTTATGGAGTTTTTGAGGTATATTTAAGGATAAACATTTTTAGCTTTTTTTCTTTGGAACTATTAGAACTAACTTTCTAACTTTCATCATAGATGACATTCTTCCAATTGTTGCTTATACACATAAAATTGACAAGTTTTTTACAGTAGATGCATAACTTTAAGGGACAGGTCTATGTGTTTAAATGTGTATGTTTACTTTAAAAAAAATGAATGGGGCATGAGAATAGTGTGTGAGAATAAGTGATTTCTGCATTTGTGCAGGTGGCTAAAAGAGTTCAGCTGGGCAGGGATACAGGTATAGCATATTACCTGTCAGAGATATAGCATTATGATCCGTCGAAAACTATAACATTATTTTTCAACACTGAATTAATGTGTTGTAGTGTTGATGTTTAAATAATAATAAAAATGTAAATGAAGTAGCTTAAAGTTACAGTATTAAAGTTTAATTAAAGTAGCTACTTTAACAGTGTAACTTCTTTTAAAAAAAAGTCCCGACACGCTCCATAACCCGGAAGTGGCGTCACATTGCGCTTTTTCCGGTTTTGGTTCATGCGTTGCTCATTTTAGTTTCGTTACCGGTAGCCTCTCATCTAGAAGTCATAACTCGTTATGGATTTCAGTTATATCACTATTTAAAGGGGACATATTTCATTTGGATAAAGGGATTATTCAGGCCAGAGTGGGTTCAGACTCTGTAAGTTACGTATGTGACTGTCGTTTTATATTTCAGTTTCTCTGCGCCTTATTATGGACAGACAAAAATCTTTCTGCATGTAGTGATGCACATATTACAAATATAACTGATACACAGTTCATTGTAATAACACATCTTAAACAATGTAAAACTGAATTAAATTCAGCTCTGTTTAGATCCGTTTTCCTGTCATTCCTCTCCTTTAAATTCGTATTATTTATTTAAAACATTGTTTAAAGCAATAAACATACTTGAAATATAATGTACATTTAAGAACCTATTTTATTATATGTTACGTTCTTGTACAAAATGCTAAAAAATAATGTTTTTGTCTTGTTTGTAATTAGCAGATATTTCTTCATTCATTTCAGTGTTAGCAGACTTTAATATGACCGTTTATGTTTCAGAACTAAATATCAGGATATGAGGAACTACTATGGATCCCAGTGATCCTAGTCCATTGTTTGATGACACTAGTTCTGGAGCACAGACGTATGAACACAGCGGAATGATAAAAAGCCAGGATGCTTTTAAAGGACAAGCCTTCCTCTCAGAGCCCATGTCTAACTTAACCATGGCTTATGGCAGCAGACTGGCCTCCCACAGCAAAGAGATGATGGATAAGAATGTATGTAATTTCATGAAGCATGAAGTTATTTCTAGCTATCACGGCAGAAATGATCAAGTGGTGTAAATGTGTAGATCTGTGTGTTTGTTTTGATGTGGAAGAGCATTGTATTGTAACATGGCCTGTTATGTTTAACCCTATAAGTGGTTATAGTTGTGTAAAAGAAATTAGGACCCTTTAAATAACATACTTGAATTTTCCATGTTATGTTTTTATTATTACTTTGTATTTATATTTTTATTTATGGTGAAGGCAATCAAGCCGTATTCAAGCTGCATTTAAATTCATATTCATCTCAATTCTTCTCTTTCTTCACAGATGGATTGATTAATTCCCATCTCAAAGTTGAAGTACTGTTTTGCAGTAGACACAGTATATGTTGGGAAGAACCTTGGATTGCTTGTTTTTCCATATATGCATGAAGTAAGACCAAAATCACAATGACAGACCATGTACTATTTTTGCAACCAACTAAAAGTGCCTAGCCATTGTATTTCCTTAAAATGTGTGCATGTATTTGGACATTTAAAAGAGCAACCGAAAAGGTAACTTTCTGCTCTTTGTAGAACTGGGAGGTGAGGTACCAACAGGGCACACCAGTCGCTCCACAATATGATATCAAGACCCCTGATCTGTACATTCCCAGTATGTCACAAAATCATATATTTGCAATAATGAGTGGTTTAGTTTGTGAGTATCTTTATACTGTCTTCAATCACTGGTGTCCAGAATGAGGTGGATTGTGCAATAAATGGGAAATTGTCCAGTCATCTTTTAAAAACAAGACTATTGCTTTTATCTGGGGATATTACAAACCGATCTTGCTCCACAGTAATATGTTTCATAACCTGTATCCTGGTTGCAGGGCTGGCCTTGGGCACACAGAACCAGTAAGAAACCTGCTTTATGCTTATCTTTAGCAAGTAGGGTGAGCGTTTATCATTGTGGGAATTTGTCAATGTTTTACCTTTGGCCAAATAATTTTGCTAGTGTTGTCCAGCTGTACACAAATCTGATCAATACCATGAGATCAATATTATTCTCACTTATTAAGATTTGCCCTTGAGCTGTAAAAGAGAATTTCAATAAAACAAGGTTTCAGAAGTTTTTAGGCTCCCTGATAGAATTGTAATTTTTGGTTTTGTTTTTCTTCTAAAATAGCCTTAAAGCAAACAGTATCTTTCTTGCTTCACATTACCCACAGAGATGTCTCTTTATTTTGTAGAAGAATGTTGAACACTCATCTGAGGCATTTAAATGAGAGCTGAATTCTGGGTGTGTTTTATAAATATGCCAATGAAACAGTTTTGATGATATGTGGGTTTCAGGGGAAATAGGAAGTGAGACATTAACAAAGGGAGCTTCCTCCAATTGTCTTGACCTCATTTTTGTAACCACTGTCGTCTTATGATTTTCATTCCCCCTCTCTCCAGAGATTTTGGGTATTCAGATGAGTTCAGCCCTGGTCTGGCTCATCATCGCTCCCTGAAAAACCAACACTGACTAAATAGGAGTTTCTTCCATCAGGACATACAGTCCCTCAACAATGTTTTGTCACTGTAGGACTCTTAAATACTGCTTGCTCTGTTTGCACATCTACTTCCCTATTGTATTTATTTACTTTATTTACTTGTATATTGTTATATAGATATATTGTTTTTTTCTTTTAGATTTCAATTTACTGTTTTACTGTTACTTCTACTGTTTATTGTTTTAATAACTTTTCTTCCCAGAGTCAGCAGGCATAAAAGCATTTTACTACATGTCATACTGTGTACGATTATGTATGTGACCAGTAAAATTTGAATTTGAATCAAGGTGTTGGCTGTCCTCCTCAGTCTATATTTGTTCACAGTTAACACTGACCTCACCACCATCGATCTGGTGGCTTTTTCTGGATACAAATATGTTGGTAACTTTAACTGTTAACCAGTCCAGCTTTTCCTGATGAAAAATGCAAATGCAATGCTGATTTGCATGTTATATTTCAATCTTGTCATGTAATTGAGATCTGTAAAAAGCCTGTATATCCATTGCTTTTTTGTTTCCTCAGGATGATAGTGGGAGTTGTAGCAGGCCTTGTTTGGCTGGACAGGATATTACCTCACGTTGCTCTGATGCTGCATCTCTGTCTTTGTCTTTATGGAGTGTATTTAGACTGTATTTAGTGTATTTATTTAATTGTGCATACTTTGAAAAACAAAACAAATCAGAATCTGGTGCAGCCAGTGTGAACGCCACTTTAGAATCTGAATTAAACTCAATATGACATCACCAAATCATTTCTGTTTTTGTGACAGATTCAGACAGTGCGGTTGAAGATTTAGTCCTGTCTGAGGCAGCAGCAGAGGGACAGTTAGTGCGAGGGTCAAAGAATCAGCTGCGAATGTATCTAACTATGTCCATCATTGCTGCACAGCCTGTGTTTATGTACTGGCTCACCATTCATTTGGTTAGATAGGAACTGGATATACCAAAAGGATCAACCATGTTTCTGCCATGGTATTCACAAAGAAACAATCCTGTTCTTTACCAACATGAGCCTATTTGCACATCTGTGATAAACAAATAATAGACACACTTTGTGGAGCCTCATAGCACTATATAAATTACCCAGCTGTCTTTTGTATGTTGCTGTTTCTCACATTTGGTTTCTATAATGTAGTTTTTTGTATTTTTATGTTTGCAAGCAGGCGATATTGTCCTCATGCTATGCTGTGACTGTAACAGACTGCCAGTGTTAAATACATCTGTCAGCTTAAAAAAATGCTGCGAAAGATACACATGACTGATTGGTCTGTGTGACTGTGTGTGACTGAACTTGCTCTGTGTTATGTGCTTTATGTATGTGTAGTTTGCCCCTGATTGCCACTGTAATGAAGGCATAATTATTTAATGTCTAACTCAGATTTTATAGAACCAAACTGCTCATGGGGTTTGCCTGCATTGAAATGTCTTGAACAAATGATCACAATTTCTTAAGGTTCAGTTCCATAATTTGAAAATAAAATATATCCTCAAATGTTTTGAGAGGAAAGTCAGGAGGATTTGTAAAGTTATATGAAAATAAGAAAACGCAGGATGGTACATAAATATATTTAATCATATGTGTCAGTATTTCCTTAGTAAATTTGATTTTTATACATTAATATGTTAGTTTGTTTACGCTGTTCTTTAAAAAGATATATCCCTTGTAAAAAGAAGTCTTTAATTGTCATTAGTTATAATTACTTGTTTCTTCAAAAGTTAATTTCAAATGTTAAACCAGAAGTTTAATGTTCCAAAAATTCATTAAAAGTTCATTTTAATATATTTCCTCATGCATATAAAGAATTACAATCTCAAGTCACAACAGGTTGTAGATGTACAGCATCATCAAAAGGTCTGGAAATTATTGCAGTATGTTTAAAGGTAGGGTAGGCAATTTCAGAGCAATTTCTATAGCAAGCTGTAAAAGCATCAGATCCCACCATGCAAAGCCATGTCTCCTCCAAACCTCATAAACACGCTAAAGTTTGTCTACACAAGTATGCAAAAACAAACAAAAAAAACATAGTTTGGCAAGCAAGTAAAAACACTTATGAATGCAATGATTGGATGAACATTTCATAGTCTTGCACCTCCCACAGAAGGTGTATATATATATATATATATATATACACCTTCTGTGGGAGTGTATATATATTGCCAGGGTAGGCAATATATATATATATATATATATATTGCCTACCCTGCTTCTAAGAACCTTTCTGTAAACATTTATACTTTTGTCATGTCTTTATACTGTCATTTACCAAATGGTCACATTACTAAAAGGTACTGTTTTTAGTTTAAACACAGGGATTACAGCAGTCACAGTGCAATGTTTCAAAATGTATCAGCTTTTAATTTACTTGGCAACAATTATTGTATACTTAAATAGTTTGCCATCTAGGTCTTTATGAAACAACACTCCTGTAGAACTTTAGAAACAGCAGTTATTAAATCATTTGCATAGTCCCAAAGATGTGAGTCTCTTATAAGCTGCTTATCTGTTGGGTATGTAACATTTTTCAAATGGTACATGCGTGCAATGTCACTTGCCACTCTGATTGTCGAATGTCCATTTACAGTCTTCAGCAGGCCGTGTACGGTAGCCTCAAGTACCAGCCGAGGATTTACTATAATTTTAAAGTTGTTAAAACTATATGGGTCATTGGGTATCCTGTCCACGTATTTTAAAATGTTTGTTCCCTCTATATTATTCCAGTTCTTCTGCTCATATTTCATTTGAGCCTCTGCAGTGAATGGAAAGACATTATTCTCAAACTCAAAACCCCTGTCATCTCCGTACATGTTCTCCAGTTGTGGCAAAAGCTCTGTCCATGTTCTCACTTTCAAAGGCAGAATGAGTTCATCTATGTCATGTAGAGCCACATACTGGCTTTGGTACATGTATCGAAATACACAGTCATTAAGTGCAGGAATCTGCCCGTGGTAGTGCAGTTCCCCCGCTGACTGACTTCTCTGCCACCCCATAGACACCTTAATGTGGTCTTTAACAGTCCACGGGATCAGCTCCACAAAACCACTTTTTACATAGTAGTCAAGAACCTTTTGTGTGTTGGAATCGCAGTTGGTTTTGTAGATCACCACTCTTTGTACACCCAGCAGTTTAAACATCTCTATGGCCTGGATTAAATTCAACATTTTATTGTAGTCATACATAACTGAGATGCAGACAGTAAAGGTAAAAGGGAAAGATTTAGGAATCACTCGATTTCTGATTGGTTGAAAGGACGTTACACTCTCCGCGTGCTCATTGGCAGTAATTGCCACGTGTGTTGGCGCTAAACATGCAGGACTGATTGGGCAACTTATGTCAGTAGTGCCATAATCAAACCCAAAGTGATCACGATGAATTGATAAGGTGGCTGTAGTTGATGAAACGTTCCCTCCCTCACAGCACATAATACAATGGTATGTCACAAACTCATAACGTCGAGCGATGGCAATAGACTTTATTTCATTTCCTCCAAAACGGTGTTCCACATACGAGCCAATCACATATGTTTTATGATCGCCAACTTCAATTATTTGACCATTTTTCACCTTAACACTGCACACCTCTGAGGAAACAGGACTGTCCGTAACAGGTTGATTGTTTTCCGGATCAGGCGGTTCACTGGTTTCATCCTCATGTTTGGGACCAACAGGTTTTGGATTCTGGAATTGTTTGGAATTTTCCTCCAGCACTTTTGGAACAATAAAGAAGACATAGATGATAATACAAACCAAAATCAAACTTAAAACGTGGATCTTTGGTAAACAACTCCTCTTGACAGGTGAAGGATTTGATTCTGATACACTGACCAGTTTTTCATATTGCACTTCACGTTTCCCTATAGCAAGAAAAGATAAAAAGGACAAGAATGATGATAATGCAATAGAAAACAATTGAAGCGTATCAGTTTTATACATATGTGCCCAGACATCATATGCATTATATTTGAGGGTTTATTTTGATGAAAAAAGCGAGTTAGCCTTTAGTCAATGGAACTGTCCTAAACCAGATTAATGTTCACAAATGTGTAACAATAATCACACCAAAAGATTTATGAGTGGTGTGGCAACTGCAGCCCTGCTTAGCTTAAAGAGTTACAGGTAAACATAGCTCAATGAAATTGTTGTCTTATATGTCAAACTTTCATGTCAACTATTATGACATGAAGGTACGATACCCAAGAATAAATTACTGCATATTTCTACAGGATTGTTTCACTCAACTGTTTTATTTACCTGCTTAGCTGAAACAGGTATAAATTGTTTAAGTTCTAGTGTTTATAAACTAAAAGAACAGGGTACATTAACTGTGTCAGATTCTGCCAAACAAATGTTTTGTCAAACAAATGTCCAGCTAGTCGTAACACACGATTGAGAATGTTCACTGATAAAACACTGGTATGGGAGGACTGTTTGCTGTATCTACATAGTGTGGGAACAAACGCACCAAATTGTAAAAAAAATATGAAGAATGGTTGGTGGAAGGTCAAGGTGACAGTTGTGTGGGGAACATTGTAATCTTCTCACTCTTCTTTGCACTAAAGCAGCCATCTTTGTAGCAGCTTAGGGACGTTATTTCCGTCATATAGGACTATGTTGCATCTACTTGAATTGGACAGGACAGATATCATTAAAATTGCTGGCTTAGGTCAGAATTAAACAATGTATTTCCAATCAATCAATCTTATTTATTTATTCATTCATTCATTTTTCTGGATCTGTCCACCGTGTAAGTCACTTTACTACACACAACTTCAGTTTCTTTATTAAGATAGAACACCACATAACATCCTTTATTTAACTTTTATTTATGTGTTATTGCTGTGCTGTCGATTATTCGGGTAGTTGCAGATATATTCAACACCAGGTATGAACACTGTATATATTATACACTTGATATTATACACTGTATAATATTTAACTATAAAATAATATGTATAATATTCACTTGACACTTTTTTAACTGCATCCCCATTTCACCCAGTTCAATCAAAATACCATCAACCATACCAGAGTAGATAAAAGTATATAAATGCACAGCATATAAATAAATGCTTTCAGCAAGAAAGGAAAACGCCATACGTACACTTACGTGTATATAACGGTACATATCCCTGCACTTCCTGAAGTTCTGCGAAACTTTAACAGCATAAATATAACCGATTATTAGCTTTAACAAGACCTAATACTACCAACATAATGTCTGTTTTAACATATGTAAGTAGTGGACTTTGTATTTTAGTCGTAAACGGGACTTTAAAAGAATAAGTAATTTAAACAAAAGCGAAAGTAATTGTGAAGGATACTTCACAGTTCCTTTAAACATAACATAATGACAGAATAAACACTTTACCTTTAGAAAACATTCCGATTGAACTGAAAAGCCAACATGAAAAACAATGTCACTTCATATCCCGTGGGGAGTTTCGCCTACTATCACAACGACCCGCTGAAACAGAGAAATGTCAAAATTTCCGGCACGAGTTTGCAAAGTTTTTGAACTGCCATCTTAAGTTTCCAGTTTCTTCTTTTTCCATTCTTTGTGATGGTCCGTTTGTTATGTTTTCTTGTCGTCTTGCAGGTCTTGTGGGGACCTGTCCTTCAAAACTGCCCATCCACGTCTTGTGAAGTATATTGAGAAATGCTGCTGTAGTGCTGCACATGTGTGCGACTGTGTTCTATTGGGTAATAGCCACAGGAACTAGTCAAAATCTTCTGCTTTTTCTCTACTTCAAAAGACAATTGAAAGCTCTACAGCCCGGAATAGGACTATTGACATTGGGCAATAAGGCAAAAGCGAAAATATAATGTTCCTTGTAAAGGCTTTCTGATATTGTCTAAGACTGGCTAAGTGATTTGTGTGTATAAATAACAATAGTCTTACTTATTGTGTTTCATTTGTTTCTTCTAGATATATTTAACATGTTTATCTGACTATATCAAAAACTGTAATTGTTATTTAAATTACAATATGTTGTATTGGTTTTAGGGCCTGTTGTGGAGCTGTATGGCCTTTCATACACTGATATTACAGTCAGTTTAGGTTCTCAAACTCTTCAGTTGCTCATACTTTATTTCAGTCTTATAATATTTTACTAAGCACACGTTAGTTTTACTTCACTAAACACTAATTACATTTCAGCCCATGTAATGTATTATTAACTAAGTGCATCCACAGGTTCTATGCATCAACGTTGTTGCCATTTTATGTTTCCCTTTAAATGATAATAAAATGTCTCCTAAACATTTAAAGGGTGGATTGCCCTAATGTGGGACTTTTTTTGTATTTCGGACCTCTGTATTCTATTACAGTTTAAGCCAACATGTAAAACCACAACCAATATTATTTTATACTTTGATCACATGGCAGTACAACTTTGATTTGTTTATAATTTCACTGACATTTGCTGAAGCTTAAGTGTGCCATATTAGGACAATTCACCTACTTGCAAAGAAGATTTTTTATGTTTATTGCAGGTCTATTCTAGAATACTTTATCTTGCTACTTTTTGTTGTTGTGCTCGAATGCTTGCAGAAGTGAATCAGTTGCAGCTGTTTCCTGAATGTTTTAATAGTCTTAGCAGATATTTAGCACAATTCCTAAATTGACAAATGAAACTGTACAACTGTCATCCCTGGTAGTCATAATTATATCCCAACATGTATTCAAATATACTAATATAGCTTGAGATAGCACACTGCTGTTTACAAATAAATGTAAAATAAAATATTTGTAATAAAATGTATTTTAAAATTCACCTCATCAAACCTGTATGTCATCTAACAGTAACGTGATTGTACTAGTATATCTGGATATTGCACAATATTACAGGAGAAGTGTGATAAAGTATCTTTATTTGTATTACTTATTACTTTGTGAATTATTTAATATTGTAAAAATATATAGTGGTTTCTTGTTCATTATCTCTAAAGGAAAAATTAGTCTTGGTCCTTAGCCCAGAAACTATGTAAACATTGGAACTGGACCATGGTCAACAAAACTGGTATCTAACAGCTCAGTTAGATGTTTTGGTAATCACTGTTTATGTAAAGAGATGTCATTTTACATCCTATCTACAAAGCCTAACAAGGTCTTTGGACTTAAGGTTACAGCAGGACGTTTCTTGGTGAAGCAGGTCAGATCTTTCTCATAATTCAGAGTCGTGCTGTGCTTTAACCTTTCAGAAAAAAACTTTTTTGTATTTGTAAATGTCTTCTAACTAAATGTCATTTAACTATGACCACTATCAAGAGAAGTCATCCAAGCAATGTTGTGCTTTTTTTAACGTTACACCCTCAGATTATCTAGATAGCTGTGTGCAGTGTCACACGACTGTGTATGTGCAAAATATAAGAAAACGAAAACAAAAAACAAAACACACCCTTCCTTCCTGTCTTTTTGTATTCGTTAAAGACAGTAACAGAAGGGAGGGGCTTTTCCTGCTGTAGACTGTATTTTTGTCCCTGCTTGTGTGTGGTTGGTACGAAAAAATGAGTTTGAACACCAAACTCATTTTTGAACACCATCATGAACACCATCCTGACACCCAGTAACAGATAATGGTTATAATTCTGACCCCCAGTAAGAGGAAATGGTTAAATGTACCATTTTCTCACTGCTTTACACTCATGGCAGTCACTGAACGTACTTTCTTATGGACGTGTTGTTAGCATTTTTAATTTTGTCGTCTCCTGTCCACATCTCACATTACCGTGATGTTTTCACTGTATAGTAATACATTTTTTATACAGCGTGATGATGGATATGTTTTGTTACACACTGCATCTGTTGTTTTGACTTATTCCTTGTTCATTCTCACAGCGAGGACTGCATTGGAAATATTTGGGTGTATTTGTGAGAGCCATTGCTGCATGCTGAGCTTTCACTGAATGTATTTATATGGTTTTAAATGATGCTGATTACACAATAGACAACAAAAACAACCAGCAGGGATTAAATGGGTCTTACAAGGATTAATCAGTACCATATTATATATCTGTTATTATACTGTGGGGAAGGCCTGCTTTTGATTATACTGCACGTAGTTTTGTCTCTGTTGATGTAAGAGCTTTCACACATAGCATTTAAAAAACAAATACAAAAGAGACATTGTCCTTTAAAGTTAATTCTGGTTTGTAACGTTCCTATGTAATTTTAACACTTCTGAGCCTGTTGTTCCCTATTTCTGATTTGTGCTTTGATGGAAAAAGCACATTGGGTGGTAAATTCTGCCCGCTAGTAACTTTCCTATGGGAAGCTTTCCTCAAGAGGGCACTGGTGGGCCTTAAAAATATTTTTTTCACTTTTTGCTTTCAGTGTCATGTGACTGTCGGTCAGGAAAGTAAAAGTCATGTCTGACCAATTCCAAAAGTCATTCAGGCCACTGTGCCCCATTTTATTAAACCAGTCTTTCTTATTTGAATTGCTGGTATGGCACTACTACGGAATTGAAGAGTTTCTAAGCATGATTGTACATTAATAATCGACACATCTAGAAATAAAACAAAGTAAAAGTTTGTTTTAGAATTACCAGAATTAAACTGATGTTTACAGTACACGTCTCCAACTAGACACACAGCTTTCCAAAGCTCTCTGGATGAAAGCTCTGTATTGTTGTCCTGCAGGAAAGCATTAGTGGCAACAAACTTAATGGAAGCTAATGGAAGAAATGTGGCATACTTGGCTCTTATTCAATTTTGCTGCCCTCGTGTGGTTATTACAGAGACCTGCATTATTTTGTTGCGCGGACGCGAGATGCACCACACAGTATTGAGCATTATTAAAAATAACTGGCATCTTCTTGTGATACATTGTCTTTCTTTGCTGTAATTTCTTGCTAATGCTAATAAAGTAATGAAAAACATTGATATGTACCTTATGATATGTAACTTATTTTGTTCATTTAACTAAAGAAAAGCCTGTGTGGATAACTGCATCATAACCACATGGTGTCAGTATCTACAAACTGTCTGTAGTCTCTCAGTTTGTTGTATAAATTGACAGCAACTTTAGACTTATTCATTTAGTTAAATTTGAGAAAAGATTCAAATACCGTAGTGAAACAAAAATTAATTTATAAAAATACCAGACCAAAATGTCTCCACCAGGTCAACATATTACTATACTTGTTTACACTCATATTGAAACACAATATCTCTGTAGCTCCCTATAAATGATTGGCCTATATGAATAAATAACCTCCACTTTCCCGCCACTTTCGGTTACAAGTGTGGATGTTTGGTTAAGCTGCTCCAAACATCCAACAGCTCTGCCATACATTTGCAAATTACTCCTCCCTTCTGCCGTTCTATTAGCATACAGATGTTGTGAAGAAAAGGAGAGTGGCCTTACAAAAGAGCCCTGATGTGAGAAATGCCCCTGCATTTCATTTACTGCCCGGCCTCATCTCAATAAAAGGCATCAAGACCTTTGGCTATTGTCCATGACCGTATGTGGCAGAGGGATGTGTCTTAGTCTTCCATGCACAAATGCCTGAACAATGGGCAAAGTAACACACAAAGCCTTCATCTGTTCACTTGTCTTTTGTGTGTGTGTGATTTCTGTTTGAATAATTAAAATAACTGTCAAGTTTGCTTTCTTATTTCTTTCTACAAGGCAGATGGAAGGAGCGGCATTCAGCTGTGTTCGCGTATTTAAAATTAAATGAGAGTGAAGGGCCTCGGATACAACTGCTCACTACAAACACAACAGTTTGTAATGCAAAGTTAATGAAGTTCAGGAAACTTTCTCCACAAATGCTTTCAGACAAAGAAACTAAAGTTGCACAACAAACAAAAGCAAAGAAAGAAAGTCAAAGAAAGCAAATCATCTCATCATCAAGTTTATTTTTAAACAATATATTATAATGAAAAATGGGCACCGTCGTCCCATGGAATGTAAACAGTTCATTTAAATTATATATAAACAAGCATGAAACAGAAGCACAACACAAATATACTTGTTTTTCCACTTTGATAAACAAAATAAATAATTTTTAAGTTAACAAAAGGCAAAAGCGTGTCATGTCACAAGGCAAAAGGTGGAAAATAATAAACTAGACCCCACAAACATAAGAACTCCCAGTTCATTTTTTTTGCAAGCGATGAACTTGAGAATGTAGAAATGCACACATTGCAATTGACAAGTTTTGCCTCTTAAATATAAACTACGAGTGCATGAGGCCTTGGTATAATTTCACTTCTGGTACATTGTCACTCCTGCCAGTCTTTACATTTACATTTGTTTGCATATGAATATCTTGTGGATGTCTCTGACTATTATTGCTGATACAGACCGTGATGCTGAAAAGGATAGTATAGTACATTGAAACTCCTTCAAAAATCCTGAGATTCCAAACTTCAGACTCTGTGCAGCTGGTCTCAATTAAAGCTAAGAGTTAGCTCGTGCAAAGCAGACGAATGGGTTCTGACAAACAAAAAAGCTCCATCTACATCCCCTTTTGTTAAAATGCAAAAAAGAACAAAAATGCACTGAATAGTTATACAAAAGCAATAAATAGGATTTCAAAAAAACTAAGGTTAAACTACTTGATAATACTGTCTATTTAAAAATGCCTTAACTAAAGGCTACATTTTGCTTACAGTATGTTCAGAGAGAGCGGGTTAGACATTACACTATATGTATATACTCTAAGTTGCTCAGCTTTGGTTGGACTACAGGAGGGTGCATTGAGACAGGTCCAGAGGAATTAACATCTGTGCATAAGTTTTCCTACAGACCTGACACCTTTAAACAGAAAGGGCAGAGACCAATTGTCAAGGTGAACTTTTGTCAGCTATCCCAAGTAGAAAAGTAGAAAATCACATACCCACTGCAGCATCGAACTGGTATACAACAATATACATTGCCAACATTATTTCTTTCTTACTTGAAATATTATATAAAAAGCCTGTCAAAAACTTTACAAATCAAAGCAGAGAAAGATCTGCTTTAGTGAGAATGCAATATGCATATGGGTAATGTTATTCTAATCGTCTGAGACAGACAGGCGGCTGAATATGGGCAGACGCCTGCCGTCAATGCCGGGCGAGTCGCAGCCACTGAGACTGCTGGAGCTGGTGTAGCCCTCCTGGTCGGAGAGAGAGTCTGCGGAAGCGCTGCGCTGCAAAGTTGTCAGCGCGTAGGCCAGGTTTTGCGCGCAACTAGTGGCGCTCTTGGAGTCATTGATTGCGTAAAAGCACGGCGCGTCATTGTTACCCAGATCTGCGAAGGGATAACTATGCTTCAAATTTCCAGGTTCGGGAAACAGAGGAGAAAGCAGGTCCGGACTACCCGTTGATGGTGGGGGAGACACTGAAGACGATCTGGAGAACGAGAGGGCGTCCGGCACAGCTTGGAAGCCAGTCAGGGCTTGTGGTTGTGAGGAGAAGCCGCTGAAACTGACGCTCTGGCGGAGCAGCTGAGGTCTGTCCCTGCAGCTCTTCTGCGTGTTGTCGGACAGGCCGTGCTGCTCATCCGCGTTGTGTATGAAATGACACCGGGCTCCGTAGGGGCAAAAGCCAATGCTGTGAAAAGTGCGGCACGGTTCGGTCTTGTACTTTGGGTGCCTGCTGAGGCCTCTCAACTCCTCCATCCCGTGAGCGAACTGACACTTCGCCCCGTATTTGCAGGTGCCGCTCTCCTCGTAAGTGCGGCAGAGTTCCGTCTTGTACCGGGTGGACATGATCGTACCGAGAACCTTTGGAGACGACAGAGAACTGCTGCTGATACTGAGACCGGGTGGTGGGGGTAGAGGAGAAGGTGCGATAGATTCGCAAACCCCCAGACTGCTCACGTGTCCCTCGATCATACTGACAGACCTGTCTACTCTAAAGGGGATGTGATTCAGAGAGGAGCGGGGCAGCTGTTGCTTCCGCTCCTGGTTCCATTGCTGACTGATGGCAGACAGAGACCACGGGCTGCTGTCGTTGCAGTTGAATTTGGAGTTGGGAAGAGTGACCGGACACAGGGAATGTCTGCGCTGGAATCCCACCGCGCGCTGCTGCTGTGCGCCATCTGTCAGATCGATACTGCGGAAACTCTGGAAAGCGAGAGCGAAAATGTCAGCGCATTTTGTATTGTACAAGTTTCAATCATGCTTAAAGTCATTATAAAACATCTTTGGAAAGAATAAACTCTTAATTTGCTTGGTTATAAAACAAAACACTTTTTAAAAGTTCCAAAGAAGTAAACAATGTAAAAACGAAAAAGTTTCTTTCTTACCTTGCAGAATTCGTCGTCCAACTCAAGGAAGGGCGTGAGGAGGTTAGATGGCATTTTCAATATGCCTTGTGACTCGGTATGTGCAGTTAAGAAAGTGTTGAACTACTCAACAGCTGTTATGTTAGGCTTTGCTCCTGCTGCAACCGCGCTGTGTGATTCTCATTTTATAACACGAAACTCCACCCACTATTAGAAGAGGCGTGTTTTTGTTTCCGTTTCCACGCCCCTTCACGAGTGAAAAAAGTTTGCTGGTATCCTGTCTAGAATTTCACAATAAACAAATATAAACTTAGAGGCATCTTAGAGGAGGTGTGAATTAGTTAGTCAGCAGACTATTAAATATATTAGTCATACGGAAAAATTTAAATAACCTTTAAATAACCTTAAGTCAGAGCAGGTTAAAATGTGGGTGTTTCTGAGCCCATACCATAGTAATACCATAATGTCTGACACACTCAAATGAGCATTAATGGATATATAGTTATTTCTGTTTGATGTATTTATCTCAAAGTGTTTTTTATTGCTTTATCGCAATTTACTATATTGTTCTAACCCAGTTCTGCCATTATAAAACCCATCATAATTGATGGGCTAAATCAAATGAGCAATCTAGGCCCAGTCGCCCCAGATAAGGTAGAAAGAGTGAAAATAAGGCAGTTTTATAATTCATTGCAGAGATCTAAGGCTGTTTGATTACATTAAACCGATTGATCATCTCTATAGATTGATTATAGCGACTGTATGGGTTATAGCTGATGACAAAAACTGAGATGTTTAGAAAGAGCTTTTTCTCTAGGACAGCAGACTTCTCAAACTCAGTTTTTTAACATGGACAAACGCTTATCCTCTTGCTCAGTATGTTCAGTTATGGTGTCATTTGCACACTGCACTATTGTCACAATCAAATAACATGCATCCTTGCATATTCCCTGCATATCTGAATATTTGTTGCTGTTTTATTTGTCTATATTTATCTTTGCTTATTTTACTTTTTGATGGTATCTCATGCACTGCTCATGTTTACTGTGTTACTTTGAGTTTGTTATTTTTTTATGTTTATATGTTCTGCAAATATTTTGCAAACATATTTGTTTATTGTGAAAACTATACAAATTCTTTTTTTTTTAATCTTGGCATCACAATATCTGAACTTCAGTGGCTCATCACATCTGCACAAAAATTCAGCTCACTGCTTTAAGTTCTGATAAAAAGGAACACAATATTAGGTAAATGTGTTGTCTTTTTCATGGTGCCATCATCTATTTTTTGTGTCTGCAAAAATGTGTCTGTAAGGCTAGTTTCACATTCATTCAACACTTTAACCACCCTGGCTGTGTTTACAGGGGATTAGAAGAAAAACGAAACCAGTTCTTCTTACATCAACTCTTTTAAAAAGAGACACTTCAGATATTAGCAAAGGAGAGCTATAGTCAAAAGACGCTACTGTCCCCTTAACACACAATGAAGTCTTATCACAGATTGAAGCGTCAACACCTCATACAATTCTGCTATGAGAATGATAGAGCTCAGCAAACACACCACTATCCCTGAGAGCACTTGGTCTTTGTGGCTGATAAAGACTGGGGAAGTCAAATTTGGGCAGGGAGATGCACAACTGAAACCAAAGGGTTTGTTTGTTTGTAGCACAGGGCAAGTAAGCAAGATTAACACCCATCTGAATGCAGGGGAACTTAAAAAGCCTATTGTCTTTGTAAAAAGAAATGAGAAAACACTGCCTGTGGATTGGTATTTAAAGGCAGTGTTTTAAACACCAAACTCTTAAAACTCTCTCTATTTGTGCAGATTTAATTGCAGGTATTGTGCCCCGTGGTGCTGAAAAGCTTCTTTTGAAACATGTCAAAAGGCGAAGAAGGGAAGATGGAGGAGATTGCACAATGATAGGCTGCTCTGTAGAAAAGGAAAGACACAAGGACGTCCAAGCTTAGAAAAGAACAATTATAACACATAAAGGCCTCCTGGAGTCTTGGAATGATTGTTGGGATTCAGGGTAAGCAATGATGCTGGACTGGCTAGGATGGAGCTTATGCAGATGTAGGTTTGCCTTTCAACCCCTGGACAAAAAGAAACTGTGTGTGTGTGTGTGTGTGTGTAAACACACAGCTCCTGTCAGTTTCTTTAGCTTAAATTATAACTTTCATTTTAACTGTAATTTTAATCAACACTGTTTTGATGCACATACTGTAAAGACATTTGAATACACCCTTTAAATATTTATTTTTACAACGCCATGATGTAAAATACATTATAACATATATATTTGTTTATATAAAATATATACAGAATACAGAGCCAAATAATTGGACCGGTGAGATGTTGAAATGCTGCCAGACACCAAGTTAAGATCTACTTTTACTTCAGACAGGAAGGAATTTGAAAGTTGCTACTTAAAGATGTCTTACATAACCCAGAAAAACAAATGGTTTATCAGCAGCCGTTGAGGAGGTTTAACTGTAGCTGTGAGGTTTCGAACTGCCCTGTGTTGGCTGTCAGCACAAGCCAGTTTAACGAACTGTTTGATATGGAATGTTGTGTTCAGGCCCCATTAACACTAAATGATTCTAAGAACAAGAGTACAGAGTCATTGTGATCATTGTGGTTGGATGAGAAACGATAATGGGCACCTAGAATTGTGGTATTGAAATAACATGGTTTAGTAATTTGTTGTTGTAAACACATTACTGTCCATTGAACGCCTCAGAAAGTATTTAATAAGTATTTAGCTGTTCTGTGACGTTCAACTGAGCGCTAAGGAGCTAAATGCCCTTTTTCAAAGGCAGAAGTTAATACAATTTAACTTTGAAGACTGTTACTGAAATATGCATCAAAAATCTCACCAGTATTTACTTTATATACTTTTAAATGTAGATCATCTTATATATTTGACCTGACCAAGTTGAATATGATTACATCTTTGTTTGATATGATTAGAAAGTTGTGATTAAAACAAGAAAGTTGCAGTTTTGGGTGGAAAAAAATATGCTTCAAAATTCAAAATGTACTCTCAGAAAAAAAACAGCCTAATATATTGAGCATTATTCTTTCTCAAATAATTTTTATTGTTATATAATATTACTTTAAAATTCAACATAAAATACTTGTTTACACAACGCAGAGGAACGACACTACTGTCCTTGATACGCATCCAGATAAAAAAGCTTAAAAAATTCTGATAAAAACAAAAATAAAACATTTCTAGTTTATATTGCTTGTTTAATCATTTCATTCTGCCAATCAGCACATGTTCCCACCCGCAGAGTTTTGGTCCCCCCTTCTTGCGAGGCCCCGCCCCCTCAAACTATCAGCTCAGCTTTACTTCACCCCCTGTGCAAAATGGACCGGTCTGCTTTGTGTTTTCTCCACAAGGGCCCTTTTGTTGTAGGGCTCCATATGCCAGACAAGGGACTCAAAGACTTGTACCCCCAGCTCTGGCCGTAAACACGTCTGGTCCGGAGGGTGGGGGGAGGTTACAGAAGGAGGGGACCTCTTGTGAAGGCACAGGCCAGAGTTTTAGTGGTGTGAATAGAGTGTGGGACAGTTGTAGGTCCAAACATTGCTAAATCAATATGGGAAGCAAAGGGTCTATAGAAGATGTACCACCTATGTCCTGGGCACTGTCCACAAAGCAGTTCCCACACATACGCACTGACCACTGAGCCATAAAGCACCCCTAATTTAAATGGAAATACAAGATTATATTCCTCATCTCTAAAAAAATGCAAATTTATGACAACGCACCTGT
Organism: Yasuhikotakia modesta; assembly: GCA_036877545.1. Lineage (NCBI taxonomy): Eukaryota > Metazoa > Chordata > Actinopteri > Cypriniformes > Botiidae > Yasuhikotakia > Yasuhikotakia modesta. Next base: position 11,921 of record JBAJNP010000146.1, on the reverse strand, counting down.
GTCATTATCACATATATTTGCAATAATATTTAAAATTTAACATTACAGGCTAACTTAACAGAAACTACCATTGACAATGATTTAAACGTAACACTAAAACTTTTTACAGGCTTTGCTGGTTTGTTTACACAAGAACTGTGTTTAGGGATCCTGAAAATGCAATATTGCTCCATGTACGGTCTATCTGTGGTCTGCACAGTAAGTGTTTAGTCTATAGATATTCATGTCCAACCAAACACAATAACGGATTACATAATTCTGTTTGTGCCACTTAAGAGTTTATTAATAAATATTATTCCTCCAGCAAAATGTAGATTTACTGTATTACTGTGCACATGATACTATCACAATTATAGTAGCATGTGAAATGCAATATTCAGTATTTGTATATATATTCAGTATTTATCTATACCTGTATACCTATATCTGTATATATACCCTGTCTAAAGAAAGACCATAGCTCTCTTTACAAAGTAATATCACCAACTACTTGCCTGACATGCAATGAGTGATTATAGCCATTACCATAGATCTGTTTGAACCTCAAATGGTTTTGACAACATAATTCTGTGTACATCAAAATCCAAAAATTCAGAGGAAATACTTTTCCATTGTTCACTATCATTGTTGTGTAAATGTACCCTAAAGCTTGACAGAGTTGGTTAGCTAAATATAGTGTGATAGTGTAAAAACAGGAACCCCCTCACACATCTGCAAAATACTCTTATGAAACATTAAGCAAATATCTTAAAGATGCATGAAGATATGTTAAAATCAACACAGTTCTCCAACACACTCAATATTTATCACGCTAACTATTAGCTAAGTATTCTCTTGGTACTTTCATCACAAATTCACTATAATCTTGCAGAATAAAGGCCTTTAAAAAACATCTCAAACAATCCAACGTTTAACAAGATCCACGCATATGTAAATGCATGTGTATAGTTTCAGGCACTGATGGCTCTTTTTAACACACATTTCCTGAGCTTCCTTCTATCCGTCCATTCACACCCTCTTTATTTCTATTAGCACATTTCCATGTGTGAAGTCACATGAATGGTTGTGAATGGCTTAGCGTTTACATAGACAGCTCATACTGTTTTGGGACAGTAGAAGGGTGGGGAATCAGCAAGCTTGTCATGTCGTTGCTAACTTTTCTAAACTGTTTCTTTTAACAGGATTGGTGACAGATTTTAACTAATGTTGCTTCTAGAAACAAACAGTAGCAGAGCTCTGAGGAAGTATTT
>JBAJNP010000146.1:0-10657 GCA_036877545.1 Yasuhikotakia modesta | reverse complement strand
TGTAAATTAATTCTGCAGGGACTGTAATTTAATTATAAAAGTCGAATTTGTGAGTAATGGGGACATATTTCAGGACACCCTTTCTTGCATTTTATATAGAAATAAAAATGTTTGATTCTCAAGCTAATTCTGTCACATGGAATATTCAGTCTATATTCAGTGTAATCAGTTGTCTATCAATTGTAGAATAAATGGTTGGAACACACCTGCCAAAAGTGCAAACATGACTTCACTGAAGAAAAACATGGACCAGGACAAAACTTTTGACGACACAAGAAAGTTTGATGCACTGGTTGCTATGGGAGATTACTGCAGATGGTTAGGATGGTTATGTTGACCAGTGAAAAGGTGGACTTAGTACGCTGGACAGGTTCCAAACAAAAGCTCTACCAAACCCCCACTAAACCCACATACTTCCTCAGCTCTCATCGCATTATCCTCTCTTCTCCTTTGTTTTCAGCTGGCTGTAATCTGCTGATGCCAAAAAATCCCAGAATGGACATCGTGTGAGATGCTGGGAAGAATCCAGTATTCCCTCAGGATTTCCTCACACATTTTGTGACTATCTCAGACACACACACACACACACACTAACTAACTAATATGAGACAATGAGACAATCTGAGACAAGTTAAAACTTAAAATATAATTGAGAAATCAATTACAAAGCTATAAAAGAGGAAACTGAGCAATACAATTTTCTTTTGGGTCTTGACATACAGAGACATGATTAGCAATTTGGTGTGATTAAAAACCAAGAAAACCTAGATCTCAAACGCAGGATCTTGTTTATGTCTTTAGCCATCTGCTGCACAAGAGGTGCAGTGTAGTAAGGTGTCATTTGCAGCACATAGACACACACACGGCACAGCAAATGACAGACTGTTGGCGACTAGAGAGGTGTTTTGTTGTGTTGTTAGACACTCTTGACAGCTGGTACAGTGTTGTTTTAAGGATAAATGGGTGTGTGTGTGTGAGTTTGTATGTGTCTTGGTGAACACTGTTTGCACTACACTTCCTGTTTGGCCCTGCAGACTAGAGAAGCACAAAATGAACATCAAATGGTCACATCCTGTCTCTAAAAACAACAACAAATTGGCCCAGTAAGTCAAAGTCTGTCTGGCTGACACCAAAATAAAGAAAACTTCTACAATAAATAGAAAGATTAGTTAGATAACTTGTTTGGCATGCATACCAGATAACTTAGTCCTAGAATGGAACATTCCGGACTCAAATAAGTAATACCTGTACAGACACTGTAAATGCAGATAATTCCAGTCAGCTGAGTACATAAAGTTATTGTTCGGATCTTACCACAGGCTTAACTTGCCTTGAAGAACGTGCGATAACTTGTGTTAATGTGACATCACCCGTTGACAGATGTGATAAATAGTGAATGTGATACACCAAAGCTAAATATCTGAGAGAGATAAGACAAGTTTGTCACTGGTTCTTGTGTGGCAGTGATGAAAGAAATGAAGTCGATACAGTTGTGAAAAACAGAGAATGTGAAAGCTAGGGAGGTGTGAAAGTGTGATGCGACCGCAGAAACTGTACACTTAAAGTATCTGTTTAACTCAGGCATGCTTACAGCTCAAAACTTCCGTTATAAACGACACCAGAAGTCTCCACCCTATTTTTCATGTTAAACTGCAATATATATTGTGTACAGGGTCTGTGCGATGTTCCAGTCAACCGCATACATTCCACAACATTGTTCTCACTCTGTTGTTTTCCTTTTATTGCCTGTTGAGACAGACCTCTCATTACAGTCTTATCTCATGTTCATATTACCATGACCACACTGCAAGATGTAAGCCAGCACATACCATCTTAATTCACAGACTCGTTTTAATTAAAGGGAAGAATACAGTTGAACTGCCAGCACTGGAGTCATAAACACATAAACATTTATTAATGCAGATGATTTTATCCAAAGCAACTCACTGATAACAAACAAACACTTTAAGTGGTGCCACAAGGGGCACAATAGCTGTTGTTAGTGTAAACAGTCTTCTTCTATGGTGAATCTTATGGCATTCGCCTTTAAGTTAAGTTTGTGTTTAAAAAAATTGATTTGCATTTGGTTTGGTTATGGGTGTTCAGTATGTACAATACTGAACACTCACAATCGTGTGTCTCCATTTTCATACAATATATTGACATGCTTAATCACTTTCAAGAAAATACATTAATTTTTCATATGAAATTCAATCTATTTAATCTGAATTGAGCTGAATTAAAACGGTAAAAATGCATAGCGTTGCTTGTTTCGTCTCAGTGTTTAATTACTGTACAACCACTGTAGCTGGTTTTAGCTACAGATCCCTTAGTAAAGTGTTTGGCTAATGTCAACATTGGTGGTAGATAACATCTTAACCAGCCTCCCTGAGACTTCCATGAGTAAGTAATGTATATTCACCTGGGTTGTATGTCTACAGCTCCATGCTATAACAACAAACACTAGTGGTTCTGATATTTCAGCTCTCTTCACTAGAGGTGACCTCATGTTTGTGTTTAAATATATCCTCTAATATGTATTTTCTTTTCATTCCCTGGGTGAGGAATTCATTGCTTAGAACTCTTTCTGGAGTCTGTAAGATCAATGCACAACTCGGATAAAAAAATACAGGCCCAGGTAAGTTAGTGGGTAGTCTAGACATTTTGCTGTTTAAAGACAGATTCTAAGAGAGTTTGAATATTAAAGGCCCCAGTATGAATGTTTAACATGCCTCTCTCTCTCTCTCTCTCTCTCTCTCTCTCACACACACACACACACACACACACATGCTATGAGGGCCAAGTTCAACACATTCACTCATGCCATGGGCCTGTCCATCTAGGCTTGAGTCCAAACTCAACACAACTTCATTCACCTTTAATATTATTGCTGCCTACTCCAAACTGTAGGGACAGATCATAACTCAAACTTCTGAATCCACACAAATGTACAGAGTTTTCAAAGAACTTGGTAGTTAAATTTAACAAGCTTCAGATATGGCTTTAGGAAGGCTAGTTTACTGGGCTGTAGCTAATGGATCAGTAGGGGCCCTGGAAGTGTGGGGTCTGAGTTTTGTTGCCACACGTGTTGACTGTCAGCAGGTCTTTTTAAGAATGCCAGAGGCCCCAGGAGATATTGCTGTGGAAGGCAGAGAAAGATCTGGTTCGTTTCTGCTGGTTTGTGTGCTGATTTCAGGCAGACCAAACAGAAACGCACATACACAGAGTCTGGCAGACAAACAGGGCTCTCACAGTTTAAATAAACACTGCTGTTAGCCATTGCTCAGATTTTAGGTTCTTGTTATTTGATGATATGAAATAGAATTTACTTTTGGAGGCATTAACTGTTTACATATTTCAAATGGGCTTACTAAGAGTGAAATGCCATCAAAACAGCCCCATCAAATTTCTCTAACATTAATTATTTAACATTAAGCAATATTTATATGTTCTTTAATGCGGATGTTCATAAGTAAACCATTTTCAGGTCAATTCATTTGAAAACAGTAAACAACATCAAAACATTTTCAACTTAGCATTGCCCATCCTTGCCAGACCGACATAGCAACATTGCCTCAACCAATGGGATGGCACATCATGTTTAATCAACCAAAGACAGGCAAGATGGGGGTTGGGAAACCTGTTTGATAACTTTACATTAAAATTTATCCAATTAATATGACAACCAAATCCAATTCAGTTTCTCAAAACACCATACAGTAATTTACACAAGCATAAATAATGTTTACAGCAATTAACTGTTACTAAAATCCTGTCAGACAATGGCAGTTCGTTGGCACAGGGAGGTGCATTGTGGCTTACTGTTGCCCTTGAGCTGTTGATAAGACCAGCCCTGTAGGCACCGTTTTCCCCATACCCACTTCCACCCCGTGCAGATCCATAACCACAATGCAAGATGTTGCGGTTAGTTTTAGCTCGGTTATAACAGGCAAGCATGTAAAAAGCTAACGACCCAAACCACTGTCAGTTAACTCGGTCATGACTTCTGAAGTAGAGGTTTTGTAACTGCTGCTAGGAGGTAAGGCATATCAAAGCTTAGATGAATGATGTTATGTAAGTGGCAAGGCAGCTATCTACAGTTACAGCACTGTGGTGAACATATACATAATTTATGTATCCAACTGATCTCAGTTATTTTTTTGTTGAATGAAAAGAATGCAAAGAAAATTACTTACTTTTAAGTAAACACAATTATAGAATTTTATAATACATTATAATTTTATATTAAAAACACTATGCATTCTACAAAAAACATTATATAAACAATAATCTCTGGAGACACAATATAACTTGGCACACAGCAATTATTTAGACAGATGAATTGTCTTAGCAAAGTAAGAAGCAGATGGGTATTTTGGTTGGCTAAAAAAGAGGATTTTATAAATGGAATGAGGGGTATTCCATTATCTAAACTCTTTAAAGAATGATGGAAATATTCATGGAAAATTACTTTACTACTGATACACTTCAAAGTTGTAGTATAACAACCTGTTCAGCTACTTTCCCATGAAAATACTGTGATAATACTTTACTACATTTACAGAAATAGGCATTCATTGAGTGACTAAATATATAAAACATATGGCTGTGTAACTGTTTATAAAACCAGTTAACCTGCTTGTGACCATGTTGGTTTAACAGAGCTCTGGCTTGTGTTACAGTCAGTTAGGGCGAAATTCTGCCATTGTTATATTAGCCAGTCAAAACAAGCTCTCTTGTAGATAACTCTGTTGTCTTAATATATTGTTTAATATATTGCAAACTCTATTGAACACTGTGTTTCTTAATGTTCATGTTGTAGACTTCAATTTATTTGGTCACGAGCAGCAGATAGCTTACAGTGTATCAAATACCATTATCAAATGTCCCTGAAATGTTGCAATTCTCAATAGTGGAGTGATCACTTAGAAGCTTTGTTCTGTTTAGATTAACTGCATAATGTAAAAAGTATAAGATAAAACCTTTTAAGCCTTGTTGAACTTGTTTCAAAACATTTTCTCCCTACATAATAACTTGATTCCATGTCAGGTTTTGAGGAAAATTATAACAAATATTAAACTGTTCAGTCAAGGGGAAAAAAACAGCATTATGCCTCATGTCCCAGGCCCTTGAACGCTAGCTGTATGTGAGATCATGGATATGTCAAGATTGCATTATCTTTCTCAATACTTGCTATTCTGAAGAAGAAATAGAACAGGGAGAAGGACAGCACCACAAGAAAGATCTCATTCACACATTCATTTCAATGAAGTTAATTATCTGTTGCCTAATTGCCCCAAGGGCCCTTTGGACATTACCATGTGTCCTGGGAAAAAGGGGGCTTCACATAAATCTTTTAAAACAACCACCCCCCAAAACAAGTTTGCCTCTCTGCTGTGGAGAACGCTGAATGCTGAAAAGCGGCATTTAGACGAGGTCCCATCGGGAGTTGCGCACAATGATGCCTTTTGGTGCTGGGAGAGAATACAGCTCCAGAGTCAAAGCGCAGTGTTTGTGGTAATCAGAACTCCCACCCCCCTGACGATTTAGGCTTTTCCAGCTCAAAACCTTCTGCCCTGACTAAGCATTACCACTATACACCTGGGCAAGGAGAAAAAGAGACAAGGGTGCATGAAAACAGAGCAAGGCCGGGAAGACAGTGGGGGCTTGTTCGGTGAGGAACGGTTCAGGTGATTCGGCCACAGGGCACCTGCAGGATTCATGTTTTTCCTGCGTACTTTCCTGATGTTGTTTCAGCATCTTCTGTTACAGTTTTCCCTTCTCCACCGGCGGTTGCTCAGATCACATCTGCAGCCTCTGTGTTCTTCTCACAGGAGAGAGAGGGTTCGGCCTGCATGTGGACTGAATTGAAAAATCTGTAAATCTAGACAGAAACATATTAATGAAGACTTTTCCTGTCTCTGTCTGTGTAGGTCAGGTGTTTTAAAAGAGAGCTTTGGAAAAACACAAAATCCACTGGTGATTATTTTTTCTGGCATGACTAACAGACATTTAAGCATGATGGATGTAATGAATTCACATTCACCCCATGGTGCTGGTCTCTGGTTATTGTAAAAAATTAGAGGTTTAAAACAACGGTTTTGAAAGCCAACTTGATTTTTATGTTCTCTAAAGAAAATAACTTGTGATCGTGTGAAACGTTCTGTGTGATTGTTAGTGTGTGTCCCTATGTGGTCGCTAGGCTATTGTTCAATGATAAAGCTGGCTTTTTTTCAAAGTCTGTGACATTTTGTTAGTCCATTTAATTGTCTATCAAGTGAAATCATTTAATAAAAAAACCCCAATTTTTTAGAAAACTAATAGCACACATCTTCTCAACAGGTTGAGACACAATTTTATGTGCCATTCACAAATATTGAGACAAGAGTTACACACAGGTGACGAGTTTGTTCAGATATTTAATTGTAATGAGCAATAGTGACAATTAATAATATCTTACCCATTAAGGGCTAGTGGGGTCAGTTAAGCATCAGCTGTTTCTTATGGAGGGCAGAGGGAAGTGCGAGAACATTTAGGTCAGTTTCTTCTGGGCTCTCTGCCTGTCCAGCATGGAACTCTCATTAATATGTCAGAGGCATTCTTGGGCTTTTCTGGAGAACATCTGCAAGCCACAACAAAGGAAATGACATAGGCAAAACACACAGTATTTGTGTGTTGTGTGTGTGTGCGTTTCATGCTCCATGACACATTGAGTTGGCGGCACAGAACCTGCGGCCCATGGCAACCCCACAGCCGGAGCAGAGAAAGAGGCCATGACCTCTGACAGCTGCCTCTCTCTCTCTCTCTCTGAACAAGTTCCAGTCCCATAATCCCCTCTGTTCTCTTTCTCTCTGTATCTCTTTCTCAAGAGTGTAAAAATGTTCTGCCAAATCCCACAGGCTTCAGGTTCAGTCCTGAAACCTGCATTAATTCTCAACAAGCTTCTAGAGACTTGCACAGAACTTACAAGAACTTGTGTGTGTGTATGTGTGTCTGTCTGTCTGTGTGTGAGTGTTCTCACTCCAAAATTGTTCTCACTTCACAGAACTGTGAGTGTGTGTGTTTTCTCACTCCAAAAAAACACTTATTTATAAAAGACAGAAATGCCTTTAAGTTAAATCTGCCGAAACTACTAAAAGTAAAATCACTGATGAATATTCATAACAATTATGAGACTTCTACATCAAACAATGAAGCAATACAGCATTTTATCACAGGTAAGATGTTTTACAGTATACAATGACACTTCAGTGAAGTGTCAGAAATATAATTATAGAAACAAGTGTTTAATAATCATTCAATCATACAATTAAACTCTCCACCGATATAGTTCAAAGTCTATTTGAGTTTGCTGAGTTGCAAAGCAATGTTTCTTATAAAAAGCACAAAGTTTGTGCTTATTGAAATTATAAATGGCTTCGATTGCAGCACATCCAATCAGAATTTGGCCAGAATCAAGTATTCAGTTTATTACACAAATCTCATTAATCACGTAATCATATTCACAATAACCACATTTAATCTGCTGGTGAACAATCCTTAAAACCAACACAGCTCTTCAACCAATACTCACACCATTCTCTAGTTTGTTCTTAATTCCTGGCTAATGAATGTCACCAGTCAGTGCTCAGATGTGACTTTCCACCAGCCTGATTGAGCAGTTAAAGTCATGCATCTTCAAGGCTAATTAGGGAGGGAAAGAACCATGTTTCTAATATTGATCTGTTCTGTCTTCCTCTTTACATCAGTTCACCTGCTTTCCCACGGTTTACCTCTATTAAGCATTCTGGAAACCACACTGGCCTCGCTCTGGCCCTGTGCTCCCCCTCAGCAGGGCCTGTGTGAAATAAGATGCTGGAAATTCAAGTATGGTACATTTGGGTTAATCTCCAGCATTTAGGGCAGAGATGCACCAGCCAAACAGAGAGAGAGACCCAGAGTGAGAAAGAGAGAGAGAGAGAGAGAGAGAGAGAGAGAGAGAGAGAGAGATTGAAACAGACTGTGATGGGAAAAAATGGTTACAAACTTTTGATGAATGTGAATAATTGGCATTTCATTTTGTAAACTGTGCAAAGATGAATTATACAACAAAAATTAGCTTTTTGTGGTAAGAAAGATCTAAGTGATTATAAGCCTTAGATTAGCTAGGTTACATAAAACATTTAATCATTTCCAAGATATAATTAATGTTTCAGACATAGAGTGAGAGAGAGAAAGCGAGAGCAATCTGTAGGTGTTATTATCCATCTAAATAAGGCACAAAAGAGAAGTTATGTAACCAGGATCACAAACAAAATTCTGTGTCAGTCATTCTGACAGTACTGTCAAAGCTTTCCCTCAGTAATTCATACAGCACTCATAACAGTTTTTAAAGTTCCAGATGCTATGACATGCTTCTTTCTCTCCCTTTCTTCATCCTTTTCACTCTTTTGTCAATATATCTCTATCACTTTATCTCGTTCCCTGTAGGTCTTTTTGTGCATGTCTTTTCTGGGTTCCAGCACACTGCTGTGGCCCCTCCCCTCCCTGCTGTCCCCGGGGACCAGCACAATGCCATGTGGCATTTGTCACAGTGCAACGGGCTGTGCTCAGTGTCTCTGCCCCCCCCTTCTCATCTCATCTGCAGCACAAAGCAGGGTCACAGCATTCTCACGCTGCTCTCCACACACACAAGTATACACACAACAAGTATAATGAGTTAGCTAAATTAGCCTAGTGTACATTTAGCCTAGCATTCAGTTGCTTGGCATATGCATGAAATAAGTACATTTATTTATAATAAACAAACCTGATTAAAGCTGTAATCTGTTTGGTTAAAGATGTTAAAATCATCACAAAAATCCATTATTAAGTAAATACACAGCAAATCAATGTTCAAACATCTCCTAAACCGTAGTTAGATTTCTCCTAACCTCACTAATGGTTTATAATTTCAGCTGTCGGGTCACATTTCCTGATTTCCAGGGTAGGACATAATTATAAGACAAAGTCTTATAGTCACTTTAGTCAAAATGCCTGAGAATCTCATTAGGCAGATTCATGTTGAGCCCTAAGCTAAAGAGATCCGTAGAATCTGCTGCCTTACTATAGTTTCATAATAAAATCTGTGGTCTCTTCCTTCATCAAACATGAATAATGTTTGTAATTACAGCCAGTGTTGATAAAACTAATACCGATGTTGACAATTTAGTACATTCACTACATTGACACGCATGCAGACCAAACATTTAATATTTAACTCCTCTACACCCAGTTGTGTAGCTTAAGCCCACTGCTGGTCTTATCTCAACAAACTCTGTTTAATACAGAACAATTCTACAGAACTACAAATAAAGACTTTTCACCCAGCTGGCCACAGCTAAGGAGGATAATTTTGAGCACAAGGGACAAACAGATTTTCAAGAACTTTCCAGAACAAATTTTGGATTATTTATTATGGCAGTTCTCATGTTAATGTCTCATTCCCTGTTATACAAATAATCCTAAATAAAATTTTAGGAAATTACATTACATTTATTCTATACAATAAATCAATTTGTATCTGCATAGACTGTCACATTTTTTCATTTCACACCTTGTAGCCTCACACTTCTTTAAAAACATCTTTTATCAATGTTACCTCAATCTCTTACAATCTACCCCTTGTGCTAAACAGGTGTGTTTAGGTGTGTGTGTGTGTGTGTGTCTTTCTATTTTTCATACTTACACTGTATAAAGTCAATATGGACAGTCGTTACTGTAACAGTTCACTCATTCATGAATATCTGTATTTACTCACTGTATTTACTCCAAACTCAGATGCTCTTATTTTTTCAGTAAAACAGAAAAAAGAATTATGGTTCTTTTGCCAAACAGTAACATTCATTGGTATGTTTGGTTACACTAAAATATAGTTCCATATTTACAGCTTAACGCCTGTTTATATTTCTATATAACATGTTTTGTACGACTCACATCGCACAAATTCATAAAAAATCGACAACTTGTAAAATAGTTGCTTCCTGCATGATCAGTTTGAAACAACAGGAATGTGAAATGTCACCTTCTATTTTTGTGCTCCTCTGAAACAATAATGGTTTCTATAACAATGTGAGGGTAAGTAAATGAGAAGTTGCGCCTTTGGGGAACTGTTCCTTTAAGGAACTATTTCACTTTGATATGACCCTTGAAATGGGTTTTGCATAATGCAATGCAATTGTTTCAGTCATATTAAATAATATTTTGACTAAAACCAGATAATATCGATGTTCCCACAAGAAATATATATTTTGGGCTATTTGACAAATGTTCTTTAGTGCAAATGTGAGCCTTGCACAAAATCTTTTGACCTCCTTCAAATGTGGAACGGAACAGAATTCTTTTAACAGGGTTTGGCTGGCATGTTGCAAGATCATTACACAATTCATTAAAATACTATTTCAGGACACAAAGCATGTGGCTGTGACTCAAAGAGCCATTCTTGCACAGAGCTGGAGAGCCACAAAAAAGCTATTATTGCTTGATATGGAGAGTCCTTCATTACTGCTGGTCCAATCATTCAGAACCATTCTAGCACAATGGAAAACGTTTAACTCACTCACCTCTCAATGCGTATGGGAGTGAAAACAAAAATTTTTACACCACCTGCAATGAGAGTTAATTTACATAATTATTGTTT